>JAPZVO010002132.1:0-11000 GCA_029962745.1 Echinometra lucunter | reverse complement strand
CTGTAACTCATGATATTCCTTGAATGTTCCCCAATCATGGAAAATTTTCAAGGACTTAGCCTTGCTCTTTCTTAGGATCACCCAGACCTCACTCATAACAAGCCATTGATAACTGCCTAATGGAGTGAAGTAGTTGTAGGGCTCAGAGTCCAACGCAGTATTCCTCCACTTTCTTAACAGAATGGAATCAATTTGGGATTAGGTCAGATGCACATAACAAATATCAAATTACATCTTTCCCAGTTTCTAGAATCCTGAACCTCATGTCGGTTGCCTCTAGGTTGGTCTCTTACGGATTGTCCCTCAGTAGTCTCCCATTTCAAAGAGTATTATCCTGTAAGTACCAGCAGACATCCTCATTCCTTTCTTTCCTGAAATGTGTATTGAAATTCCCCAAATAAGCAGGATGTTATGAGCTGGTGTTGTGCTGACAGCCCTATGCACTTCTCCCTGGAAATTCTCCACATTCTTATCACTGTCCACTTCTGTTGAACTTTAGATTGAGATGATGGTCTGCTTTGAGTTTCATTTGACGGTCATCCCTTAAAACTCTTGGGGAGACAGGTGTGATCTCCCTAACAACCTCAACATGTCCATACATGTATATGTGATATTTTAAGCATAAATTAGTATAAATTTGAATAAAACTGATTAAAACATTCAGAGCATAGCACTTAGTAACAAGATTTTAATCATAATGACTAAACTTACCTAGACAATAAAAATATTATGTACTGCTATAGCTATTTCTTGATATATCTATGGATGAGCATTTCATGCATACATTTGAATAAATTAGATGGGGTATATTATCAAAATGTGACACCCAATACCAGAATTCTATTAAAAGTGACTGAAATCACCCAGAATGAACATAATTAGGGAGTGGTACATTTACTTTCCGACGGGATGAGATACTGGTTTGGGTGTTTTCTTACACTTAAAATATACATAAATATACATAAATTAACATAAATTAACATGAAAATCAAGTAAAGCAGCGTAGATTGCAGCATCAGTAAATCTAACAAAGTCTGCCTGAATATGTAACAAAATCAATGTATTGGTGTGTTTATTTCCTGATTTTTCTCTTGAATATACAGTTATGTTTCACACAAAAAATTTGCATGATTTAGCTAAAATGGTGCGAATCACCAATGTTGAGGCGCCCATCCTAACATTATTGCTCTTGATACGTATGACCCACAGACAAAAAGTGCACCTTTGTAAATTCCGTCCCCAAATTTTGTTAACAGACCTGAATTGACATATAGTCCTGTTTGCCATTGTCTAAAATCGTTTTACACCTTATCGTTATATTAAATCTGATTGTTGTTAATCAATTTGCTTCAACTTTTCTATCTATTAAAGTAAACTGTTTAAGTCAAACCTGTTGGGACCACCAAAGTTGTTTGAATTATCAAAAAATTTATGTAGAAAGTGGAAATAGCATGTTTTGCAGAGATGCCAACCAAAAAGGATGGTTGTCAGTAACAAATGGGGGTCTTTCCAGAACACATGCCATAAGAGTATAAACTTTCATATTTACATCATTCGACCGCCGGCCTGATCTGACTACACTCCAGTAAATTCCATAGACACAGTGGATACGACAGCACACAGACACTGACACCTACCACAAGTGTTCCGAAGTCATTGCAAATGCTAAATTCCACCATCAATAATGCGGAATTGGCGCCATTTTTCCAAAGAACATTGGGCTTCAGTCCAGCGGTAAGAAACAAGAGTTGCCGAAAACCCGCTAGAAATATTAAAAATTGCTGGGTTTTGTGATACATTTTTTTGCTTATCACAAGTAGCAAATGTGATGGTATCTGCAAAAATTAAACAGAAAAACAATCTCCCCGTAATTGCCAATGCAGTAACTACAGGTACAAAGTTATATGTAAGTCCAGACAACCTACAATTTGACCAAAACGGGACAACTGAAGTGTCGAAACATCCCTGATACAGACAAGAGTGAAAACTTGAGATCTGATGAGAAAGAACCACTCCAATTAAAAAAAAGTAAAATTACTCTAAGAGATAAAAATGACAATGAAACATGAGGCAGCTTATTAACTGGTATTGGTACGTGTAAAGATGCATCCAGAGGAACTCAATAAGTATAATTGTTTAAATCATGATATTTAGGCATATATATACATATATATATATATATATATTTGTTACCAAGTAACATATACAACAGCTTTGGCAACTCTCGTGGAAAAAAATACATGTGAGATCAATTGAGAGAATAACAGAGTAGCTACGCTATTATTCTCTCAATTGATCTTGTATATATATACATGTATATATATATATATATATATATGTATATATATATATATATATATATATATATATATACATACCCATATATATATATATAGATATATATATATATATATACAGTACTGTTCAACATAATTAAAACATCCTACTTAAAATTGGAATCAATATGTAGTTCCAAGCCCTAGATTGACATTACAACCAGTGTGAGCAATTTTTAGCCAACATTTTTCAAATACCCTTTCCTAACCATGTATTCATGTATAGCAATTACAATTTGGAGTTTTTCAGCTTTGCATTTATCTGTTCCCAGTATTTCCAAAAACTTCAAAACTGTTCCATGATTTCTGAAGTTCATTAGAATGTGATTTTCTCAGATGTATATTCTGTTTGTCAATTTGCTCATTCCACAAGCCCAAGATTTTTTGGTTCATTCTTCTCAGATACTGAAATTCCACAGAATTGACAATGAGCTGGATCTTCACATGATTTAGATATATTTTAATTCAAAATTCAACAACCAGAAAATGTGGATATGATAAATATTGATAAACATATAAAAATCAAAGTTCCTTCAACAGGTGTTCTGTACAGAGCCTGCCATTAGTGTATAGAGCTGTCTATCATGCATACCATCTTCAAAAAAGCCTGATCAAGCCTGATGTATATGAAAATATTGCCAAAAACTGTTCCTAAGATATGTCAGATCAAACTTTTTAATGCATCAATGTAAACAAACATTATGGCTTTCATTTCCAAAAATGTATTACATTTCCATAACTCTTCTACTTTAAAATTATATTATATTTACAGAAAATAAAAATATGACTTTTATAATGAAATAGAAAATAGGTAGCTTTAACCAGTTCAACATGATTTTATTGCAGTTAAACATACATTATCCATATGCCCTTGCATGAGTTATCTCAGGCTTGTAGTGTTCAATGGGTTTTAATGTAAGTAAAGATGTATCAGCATTCAAAATGCCTACTGTTGTTTGCATTTAGACGTGTCTTTTGGTTCCATTCTGGGCCCTGTTTCATAAAACATGTTATCACTAACAACTGCCACATTTCTTCGTCAGATTTGCTTTCAGCCAATCAGATGCAAGGATTTCACTAGCTTATAACAGTCAATGCAGCTTGTTATTGATAACAAGTTTTATGAACGGGGCCCTGTTTTATTTAGCTTCCAACCTAAATTTCACTTCTAGTATCTTGTACACATCTTTGATTTGAAAAAAGGGTATAGCTACTCTGCACTTGCATATTTTACTGTTAATGCTCCCCCTTTTTGATTCATGCATAATTTTCCATATTTTCCATTTTTTTTTAATAATTCTCATGAACTGCAGGAAAAATAGCAATATCATATGTGAACTTTATCAAATTTTGGAAATAAAAGATTGGCCTGAATAACATTAATAATGAATAAAGAGTCAAACCTCTAGTTCACTTATTCTGTGTTTGTGGGTGTGTTTATAATGAATTCATTTTTTTGTTATTTCTCTTTTTTTTCTTTTCACATACATATGGTACTTAGAAGTCTGAGACGGGGACATATTTTAGAGGAAAATCCATAAAGGAGATAAGGAAAACAAGATCTGAGGGTAATCCTTATTTACACACACATGAGCAAAGAATAGTCAAACAACTAGATTCATGTTGCTGTGAGAAATTTAACCATTTTTATGATAATTCAGAACAAGCAAATCAATGATGTGGTGCTCATCCAACATTCTGCAAAGAAAACCCCTCAAAATCGGTCAACAAATTAAGGAGAAGAAACAGTTTTCGTGATTTCCAAATAAAATCTGCATTAATTAGCAGCATGAATTAGCATATACAATGTTGAGACAAAATTTCAAAAATTTTTGTAGAAGTCCTGTGAACTTCATTTAGCTCTACAAGATGAAACCCAAAAAAATCAAATTGGTTGATAAATGATTGAGAAGAAGCATTTCCTGTGATTTTCAAATAGATTTTCATAAATTAGCATAAATTAGCATAAATAATCTCTTGGACAAATTTCAAAATTCCATGGAGAAGTTCAGTGTACTTCACGTAGATCTACCAGATGAAACAAAAAAAAATCAAAATCGGTCGACAAATGAAGGAGAATCATTCTTTGTGATTTTCAAATAAATTTTGCATCAATAAGCATAAATAATTTTCTAGATAAAATTTCGAAATTCTATGTAGAAGTTTGGTGTACCTCATGTAGCTCTGCCAGATGGAACAAAAAAAATCAAAATCATTGACAAATGAAGAAAAAGAAACATTTTTTTGTGATTCTCGAAAAATGCACATAAATTAGCATATTTAATGAGTTTCAAAATTCTGTGTAAAAGTTTCAAATTCCTCACCTAGTGGTATCAAATAAAGCAAAAAGAATTGAAATCTGACAAGAAATGACGAAGCATTCTGAAATTGTTGACGGATGACGGACGGCGGACGGCGGTTGCCACACCATGGCCCAATGAGCTAAAAATGAAACGGAGGCTGCTGGGTACCAGGGCAACATTAAATAATGATGAAATATGGACACACAGGTTACTCAGTTATACTCACAAGAAGTCATGTCTACCCACCAGTCCAACTGTCACTTACCTAGATACACATAAGAAAGAAATGTAAAAAGAAAGATAAACAACACTTACAATTACACATTTGAAAAGTGGACGTATGGTTTATTATAGAGCAATAACTCCTCGGCATACATGTATCTATTCTGCTTCGACCATTAAAACTGGGTCACAGTTGTGTTAAGAATTATCAACTATTTTCTTGAAATTGTGAATGAATCCTTTTCAGGCTGTGAGTGGTAAGTCTTTTTCTTTCCAGAAAAAAAAATGTTTAACCCAATTTGACAAGAAAACAAAGTTTTTCTTGGAGGATTTACTCTTGAAATCTAGAAATCTATCATGATAATTGTTAAAAAGCATGGTGATACAGGAGTTAATCATGGTAGTGTTTTTTTTTCTTTAAATTTACTGGTTTACACTTTCTTTTTTTCTCTTTCTTTCTTCTTTTTTTGTGAAAAGAAGCATTTCCACATGCCAACCCATGTTTCTTTTCAACAGTCTGTTCTAGGATGGCATTTTAAAGGCAGAAAATGAACACAAGAAATCAGGGAATTTATCAGGGAAACTAAACTAATTCAATTGTTAACAGAGTAAATATAGTAACATAAGGCGATGATGAAATTTCATACCAAGATCATTCAAAGCGACTTGGGAAGCAAAAAATATCAAAATACATTTTTTACAAAGTGCATTCAAATACAATCTGCAAGTACAAAAATATGAAAGGCGATAATTTTTTTTTCAATCTGTATTTCAGCAATTTGCAAAATAGATAATTTCATAAATCAACAATTAAGAAAAGACTTTCAAAACAGCAATGGTATATTTTTTCATGAAATATGTCATCTTTCATAAAAAAAAATACCATGCTTAATGAGCGTGATTATCAACTGTTTTAAGCTATGAACACTTTACCTTTGATCATATCAATCCATATGCACATAAATGCAGGACTATACATTTCAAAGTAAAGAGCTTTCATATTTGATAGTTCATAGTATCCCTTAATTACAGTTCATCTGTGAAAAAAATTTTCTGAAAAGGAATTTCAACTGATTTGAGTAGGTATGGTACCAACACTTACCAAAAAGAAGTTAGGTCGGATAGGGGGTGGGGAAAGTGCTTTTTCTGGGGGTCAAAGGTCAATGAGCTTTGTGAAATTGTGAAAAAACTGGCAAAAAGTATGGTATGTGGATGATCTTGATGTCAAAATGTCCATAACCGTTAGAAAAGAGTACGCCGAATGAATTTTTTCCCCAAGAACCAAATTGTGACCTCCAAAATGAGGTCAAAAGTCAATGACCTTTACTGAAAACCTGAAAAATTCTATCTCGATTAAAACATATGGTACGTGGATGTTCTTGGTGTCAAAATTCACAGAATTGTTAGAAAACAAAATTAAATTTTACCCCAAGGACCAATTGTGACCTCGGAAATGAGGTCAAAGTTCACTGACCTTTGCCAAAACGGTAAAATATTGTATCTCGGGTAAAGAATAGATACGTGGATGATCTTGGTGCCAAAATACACAGAATTGTTAGAAAAGGGCACACAAACATTATTTTACCTCAAAGATCAAGTCGTGACCTCAAAAATAAAGTCAAAGGTTCAAAAAGGTCAAATATCCACTACAATCACGTAACATTTAGCGATCTCCAAAAGAAAGAAAAAGCAGACTATTTAAGTTTATTTTGCACACATGTTGAGATAAAGATGTAGATTAATTGTTAGGTATCAAGAGGTGTCAAAAAATTATAAATGAATTGAAGATGATATATACCACACCATTACAGCTATCAAGGCACCCATCACATTCCCAGCAAAAGTAACCTTTGATCTGCCTCTGTTCGCATCTTGATTTGTCAAGGAACAGAATTTTTGCTGTTCAGAGAGTCCCTGTAAGTTCATCATTGCCTGATCCAGACTTGTGTAATCTTTTCCACGCATGATGTGTTTGACCAAAGCAGGATTTGTCAGGAAGCCATAGCACTGAGGTGGTATTTGACTGTATTTGACTGTATTGGGTCCATATAGACAACTGTCATGACCTAGTTTTTCCAAACCACCAATTGCCTTCCACAATGTAACTGATTAAGCCAAGGTGGCTCTTTAGAAGATGGAATCCGCCAAGCCAATCAAGAACTTATAACTTCTGCCCTTTCACAATACTAGATCCTTTATGAACAGAGGCAGATCAAAAGTTACTGTGGGAATGTGTGGGTTGCTTTGATAGCTCTCATGATGGTGGTGTATTGTCTGCAATTCATTTGGATTTGCATTGATGACACATAGGAACTAAATGGAAGATATCAATGCTGGTCTGTCTTAACTTCTGGTGCGTTAACCCTTTGAAATTTGGATGAATATTCCATTATTCTATCCATCCATTAGACCAGTAAAAGACAGCTTCATCTGGTATGAAAAGAAAAGTTCTGCATGCTGTTAGGTATGGCGGAATCTCAATATAGCAGTGAATCATTTAAGCCATTGGGGTGGGAGTTAAGGCCTCGATCCCTAAACAATATTTTACCTTTTCAGCAAAGGTCAATGACATTTGACCTCATTTTGGAGATCACAACTTGGTTCTTGGGGAAAAATTTCATTCTGCATACGCTTTTCTAGGTTATGGACATTTTGACATCAAGATCAACCACGTACCATACTTTTTACCTGAGAGACAGTTTTTTCACAATTTCAAAAAGCCCATGACTTTTGATTCCTAGAAAAAGCACTTACCCCATCCCCTATCCCACCTAACTTTTTTTGGTAAATGTTGTTACCCATACCTACTCAAATCAGTTCAAATTCCTTTTCAGAAAATATTTTTACAGATTGGTCAAAAATATGGCTAATTTAGGATTACTATCAAGGAGCAGGTTTTTTTTCATGATTTTGTATTGTATATTACCTGGCTGCATGCAAAACAGCACGTAAAGTAAATGCTATTAATTGAACTTTGATAATATTTACATATCAAGCAGATGAAAGTAAACAATAATTTGTATTTTGATGTTTGACTTTTTATCTTTTGAAATGTGACATGACATCATCCCATGTCAAAGTTCAAAAATCTTAGCAGATTGAGGAACAAAGCTTTCCCCAATGCAGTCTTTACAGTTATCGACTGATAAACCTGCAGTGTCATCTACTGATACATCGTTGATGTTCAGGATTAAAATCTTCTGTCATAAGATAAGATTCTAAACCACTGGATTTAATGTTGAGGATTGAAGGTGCATTTAGTAATTAGAAAAATGAAAATCTATTACGAAAATTAAAAACTATTATACATTTTTTTTAGAGATACTATTGGCAATAAGAAAAAGGCTCCTAAAAAGAAGAACGCACACATATTTTGAATGTCAAAAACAGCTTGAGAATCAGCTGATACCTATGTAAACATACATGAAAAAGGTCAAATCTTGCTTGTCCTTTTTTTCTGCATAATGAATAGGTACTTATGATACAAGGTTAAAAATGCATGTTTTCTCTATTCTGTCTTCCACACCAACATGTATATATTTCCACTTTAGTCTGACCTAGAAAAGTACCTTTCACAAAATCTTTAAAAAGGGTTTTTTTCTCGGATTTTGAAAGAATGTTTGGTTGTCCCAAGGACTATGCGAAATTATTATTATTACACCTCATGGAAATGATGCTTCATGAAACATTACGCATGTCTTCATCATGAAAAGACGGGCGAAGGAGAGAAAAAATTCACTACTTCTCCTACTCATGATATGCAGTAACCTACAACCTACATCAAACAGTCAATCTGGAGTACATCAGAGATATACAATAGCCATTGATGAAAATGAGAAGGCAAATCTCCTATTCGATTCACTTGTTGATTCCGAAGATTGTGCCTACACACTTTCTTACAAAGGAGTGATTTTCAATGGCAACGGTAGAGAAATCTTTTCTCACACATACCCATACGAGAAACTGCTGAGAACAACTGTGAATATTCAATTATCATTTCGATACTTGGGCATGTCGGTGAGAACATACAGAGAGGAGACCAAGGAAAATATCAATGTACACTAACTTGTCCACAAAATCCATCTGAAACAATACAAACAACACACCTTCTTGTATACTATCCACCTGAACCTTGCTGATTGTATCTAGATGAACAAGGAGGAAGTCCCCCTTGAAGCAGTAAATTTTTTAACCACTCAGTTCTTCAGTGCAGAGCTACAAAATGGTTACCCACCTGCAAATGCGGTATGTTATTCGGCTGATGACAATACTCGAGTGCACACCCCACTACATGTAAATGGGCATTACATCTTCACTGCTACATTCTGGTTGGATAAAAACCAAGACCTTAGTCGTTGTTCAGTCAGCATTAAATTTACCAAGAGCATACAAACCTGCACAGATTTTCATTTCTGAACCATCAAACACAAGCTCCAGAGGAACAAGTGAAAACAACCGCTGCACCATCTATCAAAACTGGAAGCAGTGCAGAAACAGTAGGCACATCAGGTAAAGACAAGAAAAGAGCTCACAAGAGCACCCAAGCAATACATATAGCACTAGTGACACTCTGGACTGTGCAAGTACACTCTTTTCTCCATTTATACTCCATCAGATTGCAACAATCACTATTGGAGTTGCTTGTGTTTTATTGATAAAATTAATCTTGTAAACACTAACTGAACCTAGAATATCTTTTGTGAGATCACTTTGAGCAGTGATGGAGTCGAGGCCAGCAGTTCTGAGTCATGAGGCCGCTTGATAAAAATTTCTCCCATAGACTTTGTACCCATGACTCGGATCGAGGCCAAGGCCAAGGCGGGCAAAATGTGGCCTCGAGACCGGCCTCGACTCCATCCCTGATATTGAAGGGATGCAAACTTAAATTAGCTCTACCAGAACTCTTCTTTTCAAAATACCCTGATTATTACAACTCATCATTTTTTCATTATATTTACAAAAGTTTTTTTTACCTCTCTGGGAGTATCAAGATTTACCCACCTTCAAAAAAAAAGATTAGAAGTTCTATAGTGATACTACTCTTCCTCATGACATGGCTTTCTTTCATTACTTCAGTTCAATAAGTATTTTACCTAAGCCATAAAATGAATTGAAATACACTGTACTGAATATTCTACTACAAGTATCGAATTGAATTCCAGCCCTGGTTTTCAACCTGCCCAGGATAGTACCTGACTATGCTCAGAATTGAGTCTATGAGAAATACATGTTACAGCAAAATCAAAGGGTCCTCAGTGGGTTAATAATGAAACACTCAATACTGCACAACAAATAACTTTCCCTATGAATAATATTATTTTTTGTTGAAGAAACTGAAAGCAGATATGGATAATTAGTACAGTTTGAAAGTATATTTGTAAACTGAAATTTATCATTCATAAAGTCAACTGAAATGATACTTTTGGATATCATAGAATAAGTTTCAAGTCCGGTTGCATGGCAATTTATAAAACTCTATTGAGACACTTACTTCAAGTGGGTTTTCAAAACGAACATTAAGGTTATCCTTCAGGAAATTATCACAGACAATATTGATATTCAAAGTTCAAAAAAAAATGATCACAAATATGTTATGCAAAGCTAAAATATCTTCCTCTGAATTCTGAGATTCATAAGGCACGATGCCACAAACTGGAACCTAGGGCTTGATACATCTCTAAATTAGTTTCATCACTGATTTCTTCATTTCAACAAACATGGCAGATTTCTTATATCTTCAGCTAAATGTATCTACCATTCTCTTCATTGTGTTACTAAATCTCTGTTACTCAATAGCTTTATACTGTCCTTATTCACCATCCCATTTCAAAGTTCAACCAAGTGATCAAAGGGTGAAAGAAGGTGAAAGTGCTACTACATTCACTTGCACTTTGAAAAATTTCAACACCCAAACTGCTAAACTATCATGGTACATAGTGCCTAATCTTTACGCAATGGAAGAAGAAGAGATGTTCAATAAATCCAGTCAAGAAATAACTTCAGTTCTTACTGTCACAAACATTGGACAGACTAACCAATACTTCAGTTGCAACTTGAATACTATAGACCACCAGGAAATGTGTTTTGCTTCAAGGAGGGCCACTTTATATATTCAATACTTTCCCAACCATGAAGAACT
>JAPZVO010002131.1:0-11000 GCA_029962745.1 Echinometra lucunter | reverse complement strand
GAAAATAATTTTTAAAAAGAGAGTTTATGAAAAAATTATATGACAGGAAGTCTTCACAAATGAGGATTTGCAGGAAAACCTATGATTGTGAGATCCCCTAGTTTTCCCAATGGGATAGCATTTGAAAAATCCTGAACTTCCTACAATGACTAGAATTTGTTAGAAATGACATTTATTTACTGAAGTGAGATATCTTTTCACAAGTTTTCATCCAAAGAATTGAATTTTTATTGCTGTGGTATACATCTGTAAAATAGATCACAATTATTTCTGCATAAATTTTACCCAATCGTTATATTTACAGCCACTTCTACTGCCTTTTTAAATACATCTTCTCATTTCATCATCAATTTAGATGTTGTTGAATAATTAAGGGTTTTTCTTCATCGGGCAAAGAATTGTGACTTCCTACTGATTTCAACCTGTTGAATACTAAGCCTGAGATAACATAACACGGGGCTCTGTGTTATACTAAAATCAAATCATGCTCAACGGGTTAAGATATCTAGTAAGATTTTGTTTGACGTACACCAGAGGTCCTGTATCCCCCTTGAGTTCCATATAGTCATAAGTGCCATTGATGACTCCCTCTACTTCTTGCATGTAAGCCTTCCAGTCAATCTCAGTGTCTGTAGGATTAGAAGCAGAAGGTCACAGGTTAATGAATCTTTTTTTTTTTTTATATTGATACTGATCTTTTATTACCAACTTTTGCATGCATACAACAACAAAAACACAATTCATAGTTTGGTTTAAAAAAGGGGGGGGGGGGGAACTATACGTAACAACATAACTCAATGCTCATCGAAGTTAGTCCCTCAAACAATAATTACATTCAAACGCATTTACAATTTCATCATCTCTGGTTATTAGCTCTCGAATTCAAGTAATCATTTGTGCTTGATGACGAAAGTTGATAAACTTTGCAGTCAAAATGAAATTTAACATTTGCTGATCAAGCTCATGCCATGTTAAAAGAGGGGGTGGTGTGATCTAAAAAAATAGAAGGGGGTGGTATCTCAACGTAGAACTCTCTGCACGAAGAAGGCGAGACAGCGTAGATCTGGGGCACGTGTTGGGTGTATGTACGACGCCTGTGTATGCGCACATGCGCAGAACTGTCAAGACATATCGAGTATGTGTGGTGATCGCATCGTCGCTGCAGGATGTGCCACCCAGCTCTGAGGCAGCACCTCCCCCGCATGAGGAACCTTTCTCACTGCCCCCCGCTTTTGATAGCCACTATCATCCTGATAGAATAAGGAAGCAATGCTGGGAATCCAAGTGGGACAAGCCAACAGGCAAGCCTGTACACCCTGTCAAGGTAACTGGGGGAATCATGAACTTTTGTGAGTTGTGACCCATCACGATATTCTGCCCCTGGTTACCTAGACTGGACGACCTGCCTGCAGGGTTCAGGGTGGCAGTAGGGATTCATCCAAACATGCAGCGCCTCTGTCAAAGCATGATTTTAATAAGTTGCGATCGGCCCTTGCGGACCTGCGGATCGTTGTGCTCTCGGAGGTGGGGTCAGACCACTCGACGGATGATTCTGGGTGGACGGCTCAGATGACGCTTTTTTAATGAATCTTGATGCTGTCCACTGGAAAAGTCCTTGTCCTCCACCTCCGGGGCTCCGACGGTTCCAGACGAGGTGAAGAACCAATTCCCCTGTCAGTACACAAACTGGCGCGCGACACCATTCGTCGGCTCTGTCCAGCCGAGCAGAGGATACATCTCCACTGCTACATGCATATGGGCTCGCCGGACATAGCGGACGAATGGATGTCTGCGTTCCCTCACGTTTATTTCGGAGTAACTGGGAACGTGAGCTATTACCGGGGGGCTGGGGCTCACCTCAAGCGGATGGCTATACAGTCAATTCCAAACAACCGCCTGCTCATTGAGATAGATGCCCCCTACCGGCCTGTTCGCCCCCGCTATGAATGGCATTTTGAAAAAAAATTCATGGCAATTCTCGCCGTAATTTTTTTGAAGACGTCTGCATGATCACTCGCATCTAGTCGCGCATCGATGCGCATGCGCAAGTTAGTCACCATTTTCTATCTGCATTTCAATGGACGCCGGGGAAACGCAAACAAGCGGTGAGTTTTTCCAGCTACCCTACGATAAATTTATATCTAAATTTCGGTTTTCGTACGTCCGATTTTTAGTCCCAAGTGTCAGTCGGGTTCGTGATGACCACAGCCAATAGTTACAAGGCTGGTGGTGTCATTGGCCCATGGGAAAGTGATTTTCCAGGGGTTGTTTTGAAGTGCCAAGATGCTTGCTATGTACAAATAGGGGGTAAAAGCACTGGACGTCAATGGGGAGTAAAAGCGTTTGCATTTTTTTTTTTTGTGTACTCTTCAGACGTCCCTGGACTAAAGTTAGGTCTATTAGACACAAGAGGTGAGTGAGATTGAGAAGAGAAAAATGCTGGAATCAATTCAGCAATTCATAATTTGTCTTTGTAAAATTGTGAAAGAAATTAAACAGAACATATGAAATAATATGGACATCTCATGAAATTAGGGATGTCAATGAGAATTTCTGATTTCTTATATTTAGCCATTATTATACTTTATTATGACAATAAATCAAGAGAGAATTATAAATTAGACAAACTTACCAACTTCCAGTGTCCAGAGTGTCCTAGAATTGGAGAAAAATCCATATAAAATTTGGCTAATCCTACTACGTGATTTCGTCCTTGGGAGCTCGTTTAAATTACGTTCAAACTTGGTCAGGTTCAGCCCGATGACGTAATTATTGCACAATTATTAAAAATCAAATTTCCCGCAAGTTGAATGTTGTCATAGTATCTATACGGCTTAGTCTTCGACAACTAGACGCATATTACATTTTGATTTAAAAGTGTATCGTTCCCCCTAAATAAAATGTTTTAGACATTAAAGATTACAAAATTAACACAATGAATTATGTTACATACCTGCTAATGTTTATTTCTTCCCTTACAGAACTTCCTGAGGCCGATGACGATGTTTTTGGCGATTTTTCGCCCTCGTCGGACGACGTCGACGTACGTGTAGATTGCAATTTGTACACAGTTCTAGTGCGATGTGCGCTGCTATACGCAGGTCTGTTACCGCTGCAGTACATTGTGCGTGCAATGCGCTGTCACTGCACTAGCATAGCTCGCAAGTTTCTCTTTCTTCCTTCTTCTCTCTCTCTCTCTCTTTCGTATTGAAGTGATGATTGATTTAGAACTTCAGCAATAATATTTAATGCAATAATTTTGCAATTATATGCATAATAAGCAATGATTTCACTGAATATTTACAATGATAAAAATTTAGAATTTAGAAAGTCGTATTGACAAACAAAACAAATGAAAAAAATTATTGTGGCTTTTTGGGAGGATAATGATAAAGAAGATGATGATAGTAATGATGATGGTGGTGATGGTGGTGATAAAGATGGGGATGATGATTCGATGAGGAGGTGGCCTGAAGACGAGGAAATACGATGATGAGGAAGAGGATGATGATGATGGTATGACGAGGAAGATTGGGAGAATTAAGAACGTGATGCAAGGGAGCATGATCGTGATGAAGAAGATGAAGAATAATTAAAAGAAGAAGAGGAGGAGGAGAAGGAGGAGAATGGAGTTCAATCCTTTTCCAGAAAATTATGCACCATCAGACTCGAAAAACTTTTATTCTATCTTTTTGTTTTTATAAACATTTATACAAGGCTTAACATTTTTAACACAGTAATTTACAAAGTACTTATGTAAATCCAAGTCCCCCAGCCCTGGTTTTCCCGGAGAATGCACTTTAATGGAGCTTCCATTTAACCAGGGAGGTTTTAAACATAATTTAACCAAGTAAATCTTCTTTCCATTCCTTTAATTTTCTTTGCTGCACTGTTCCAGGGGCGTCTCTCTTCTACATCGGAACCACCCATCTCTATCAAAAGTTCTTTGGCTGAAGATAGTCACCTTATTTTTAGAGTTGCCAATTTACCAATGCTCAATGCAATTTAGTGATCACCTTTTATAGCCCCCCCTCAATCAACGACCTCTCTTTTGACCGTCAGTTCATCGACACCACCAAAAAACACGAGGTCAAATCCGATGAAATCGGATGCATCTGAACTGGAAACATCAGGAAAAGGACAGATTGTGTTTCGAGTGAGTGTCCAAAGGATTTTTAATCTTCAATTCTGGTATGTTTTATTTTTAATTATTGTTTATTTTTCATCTTACATTGTTGAATGATGCGAGATCACGTTGAGAGGGGCTAAGCGTAGCTCGGGATGCCACTGTATTGGCCTTATTGGTATCGCTAATGAAATAACAATCTGTGGTAAGAAGACAGGAGCTCAGCGGCCGAGTGACGGGTGGCGACTTAATACTAATAGACACTAACACAAAATATTACAAAATGCCATTTCCACCACAAAATTATCAATGAATGGGGCTGAAGGTAAAGAAACGAATGAACTTACATTTCACTTTTTCGATCACAGTGACATTCACAAACAACTCTGTAATGAACAGAACGGTTGCAGAAAACCATAGGTACTTTCTGTCCAAAAGCAGTGTCTTGATGGGAATATCATATCGACTCTTGGGTTGTTGACTTTGACTTTGCGGAGGAGGAGGCATTCTGACTCTATCTTCGATCCGATAATTCCCACGAATACAAAAATCGCTAAGCTTATCAACCAAACAACAATCTATACGAGGAAAACTCGACCCCGACCGTACCGCATACATGTATGGGGGGGGGGGGGGCAGTGGAGGGAACCAGTCTAAAGGTGTGTTCAAAATTCAAATCACAGAAATAGAAAAAGTCTTCTATTTCTGAGGTTCAGATATGATGCGACTTTGTGCATACCGGCACATTTTTTTTTTTTTTTTTTGTTTTTGTTCAGATATGATGCGACTTTGTGCTGCCACTTATGCTATAGAACGCGCATTAACTCCTTTCATTTCATTTCATTTATTTTTCCATTTTCAAATATAAATAATACATTTACATCAGAAAATATATCATTATTAACATAATGCACAAAATAAGAATAAATTTCAAACAATGGAATTTTCAAAAGTAATCATATAAATAAATGTTGAAAATGGAGGGGAATGCTAAAAATTAGCGAAGCTTAGTTTTGCATACCCCTCAAAAAGTACAATTGATAATATTCATTCGAGAAGAAGAAAAAAACGGATACAGAAACACACACACACACACATCCACTCACACACACACACACACACACACCCACACACAACACAACACACACAACAACGAAACAAAACAAACACACAAAACTTAAACAAGGATCGCTGGCTTACAACTTGAAGAGTAAGGGGGGGGGGGGGGGGGGGGGAGAACAGATTTAGAATGCACACGCATGCAATATTGGGGACCCCGAAACACGATTTGCATTATGAAGATAAAACTGAATGAAATAATAACGCAGAATTAATAAAAATTGATGCATGATGATGATTCATCTTCAATTTAAAAAAAAAAAATTGTTCAATTTCCCACCAAGAATCAACTTGATTCCCGGGAGTGAAACCAAAAGAAATGCCTCTCAAGTCGTTTTCTAAATGAATGTAAACTGGGGGCATCATTAGTATTTGAATTGAGATTATTCCAAAGTTTTAGTCCAGTGAAAGTAAATAATAGATTTTGTAAAAACAGTTTTAGTTAAAGTGATTACACAATGGTAAACAATTTTTTATATATGATCGAGAATAGAATTCTAAGAAGAATAACATTAAAAATTTTATGATTTTCAATCGAAATCAATGCATTTTGGCTAATTTTCTCATAAAAAGTCAAGAGTTGACCAAAAAAATTGAGTATGAGGTATGACGTAAAAGTGGGTACCCAGCTTCGCGCATTGCAGTTGTGCTGCGCGTTAGACTGTACCACTGGCGTAAATCCACTCTGAGGAGTGGGGGGGATGATTGACTTTTTTGACGATTTTTTTCTGTCGATCTCACACTTAAGTATAAGCACACACCCTCACTGACCCCCACAGACCCCCCCTACACACATTTTAATATTTATTTTGCGAGCGAGCGAAGCGAGCGAGCCAAAAATAACCACTTTTTTGGTTTTCAATCGCATTTTCAAATAGAAATTCTAAAATATGATGGTTGTTTATGACAGATATTCAAAGATTTTACTAACGGATTAATTAAAATATATTTTCTTTCTTAAAAAGTGGGGGGGGGGGGGATATTTGTACACGCCATCCCCCCCTCTCCAAAAAGTGGGGGGGATATATCCCCCCCATCCCCCCCGGGATTTACGCCAGTGGACTGTACAATATGTATTATACCTTGCGCGCATTTTGCTAAAGTGCGCGACAAGGTACCCACTTTGACGTCATTTTGACGTAAAAGTGGGTACCCAGTTGAAACTGGGTCACAGCTGAGGGGTCAAAAATATCCTGAAATCTTACCACATTTGGGGGTTTCCTTGGCAACACGACTTTTAAAAAAACTTTAGGCAGATGATTTTCTGCTAATAAAATCATGCTCTTTTAAATGAGCTAACATTGTTTCAGCATTGGGTACCCCCTTTAAGGGTAAATGAAATTCATTTGATTGTCGAGTGGGGTACGTATGAATAGACATATTCTTACAGAATATATCATTGAAGACTCGTCAACTCTCAAAAGAGAATTTTGTCAAAACTTGCGCAAACAATCTCGTGACAACATTTTTGCGCTAACTTTTTAGGAATTTGATTGGTGCACATTTTTTTTTTGCAACCAGGCAGCAAGCCAAAATGTGTCCTGCCTCGGCGATATTTTTTTGTCGCCCCATTCCCCATAGACCTGTACACAAAAAATGTGGCGGCACAATGTGGCGGCACAAAGTCGTATCATGATCTGAACACACCTTTATGTCAAATCATGTATATCGGATGAATTTCTAAGCACATAGTTTGGATGAAACGCAAAATATGACTACACCACTGGTCAATTTCTGTCAAAGCTAGGGTCAAACTCAAATTGGCCTCCCAAAAGCATAATTACTGGTAAGTGTTTATAGAGGAACCAGATTAAAGGAAACCAAAACCCTCAAATCAAGTAGTTTTTAAATTATAGCTAATTTAGACAGACTAAAACAGATCAGCACAAATTTGAAATAAATCGGACACGTATAGGAAAGTTATGTCTATCATGAAATTTACTGTTTTTGACACTATACCATAGCTAGTGGTGATATAGTTGTGGACAACTCTCAATATGTTTTGCACATAGACTTTCACATATTATCTTGAGCAGATGTTTTCATTGTCCTTATCCCAGATATGTTGTGGATGAAAACACTTCTACATTAAATATCTTGAGTTTGGCTCAAGAAAATGTGCTAATCTTAAACAAAATGAAATGTTTACTACAATGGTTCTGGAAGGAAATAATCCAACATTTAAAATAATCCAGGTAAAGAAGGCATGATCAGACACGGTGGGGGGGGGGGGGGGGGTCGAGAAGAAGTTGCATTAGTCATGTGGATCAAGCCCTGCAGTCCCTATAAGTGCCTATGAAAGCAAAAGCCTTTCAAGTGTAACACACTCCTTTCTCTCCCTATTCCAATGAAGGGAAGACCACATTAATTCTTAGGGGGAAATATTTCATAACTTTCATCTCATGCACGGTGGCCCCTCCCCCTCCCCCCTTCCCTAAAACTGTCCGAACCAAGGTTAAGACTGGTTTTCAAAATAATGATTCTTTGCCTTTCCTTTTGGAGCAATTAGGGATCCACCCACCATGGTAAAACAAAAAACAAAAAAAACTTGCAATTCTAGACAAAAACTGGAGGCTGTAGAGTTCGTAGGTAGACTATGGCTGTACTTCTCAAGTGTCTGTCGCTGTCTCGCCCTGGCCCTCACGAATTTTCTGCTGGACGAACTCGTAGGGCCGTACCGTATAGCTAGCATGCACATGTGAATTTTCAACTTTCAAGGCTGATGATCGAGAAAAAAGGTGGTAATGAGCACCATGTTCTGATTACTTTTTGCATCCTCATGTGCCTGTGTTTTCTTAAACGAAACAATGTTTGGTTTGGAGTGAGTATTCTTAAGATCTTCTGTTTTTAATTATTGAATTAATGGCAGTTAATCACAACTTCTTCATGTTCTTAGCAACAGCAACCGGCGTGCACTTCACACCTGCACACAGCCACAGGGTAGTGCTTTCTCCTTTAAGCCGGAGCTCCCGGGTACTGTGCGTTGTTCAGCGTGTTAACTGTTGCCGCTCAAGTAGAGTCTATCGCACGTAGACCGAAGTGTTCTGCCTCTAACATGTCTAACAGTCGTCGTTAGCCTCGTATTTTGGTAGGGTCGGCAGGTCGGGTAACCCTGTAAGTTAGAGCTATGATCGGATCGGATGATCGGAGCCGTCCACATATGCCCTTGATCGGTATCGGTTGAAATAATTGGCATGATCGGCGGTTCCCCTTTGTGTTGTATTTTCTGTCCCCCCATCCTTCCTTGTCCTCAGCTACATGAAGCTGACCCTTCTATCGCATGCACCCTCCTCCCTCGGGAGTCTAGTGGTTGACCTTCCAAGACAGTTTGGAATAGTTTCAGACTATTTTAGTGGTCACAACAGCTTTCCTATCACGTGTGTTGATCCTGGCCGGAATCACGTATAAAATTGGTATCCGAAATAGGCTGATTTAACGTTGCCAATTTGAAGATGCCGTTATTGAAATTAGCGATCAAGCGTAGTGCAAAAGGCATGGAGAGGGTGTCGCTGAATGTGAGCAGTGCGGATCTTATCGGCGCTATCGGCGCATCTACTAATTTCGTACCCGATTTATATCCCGATTTTTTCAAGGACGATTTTAACAGCCTCGTATCAAGGCGCAATATCGTATAAGTAGCGAACTGAACTTCAGCAGCGGATTTTGGAGCCGAGGAGAGGGGGGGGGGGGGTGAGGAAGCAAATAGAGTAAATACGTTGCTTGGCCAGAATATGCTGCACCATGAGCACGTTCGGGGCTCTTCCCAGTGTGAGATTTACATTTACTGTTTTTGTGATTTTTTTTCTTTTCTGTTTTGCTTCAGAGTTTTAAATCATTTTGACACTGCCCTCTGAGAGATGTATTCCCTACATAGAGATACATACCAATTACATCTATGATTCTCTATGGCTGTACTGTTGTAAAAATTTTGTATACACCTTGATTATTGTACCAGCCTATGCAGTGGGTGATCCGAGCAAATTTCCACCCCCCCCCCCCCCCCTCCCGCACAGGAATCCCGGACACGAATACACACGAATACATTCAGGCTACAGATCATGCATGCAGAGACCATTAATTTTATTAGTAGGTTTGATGTTGTTCGTAGTGTTACAGTTTGTTTTTGAAAATAAATTTTTGAGAGTGGTGGGGGGGGGGGTGTTAAGCATCGTCTTGCTTCGCATTCCTTTTTTTTATAGTAAATATTTACAAAATAGTTTTCATGTCAACATGAATATAAAATTAATATCATCATATAATAATACGTAGGCCTACCTCGTATGATCATTATTTTGTTTGTTTGTTTGGTTTTCAAACCTGCATGGGGAGAATCAGGCCGGTATTTCTCGGGTTGTATGCCCTGGCGTGTTGTAATGAACAAATACTGAATAATCACACTGTTTAAACACAATTATTAATATCATTTATTGTTTCATTTGGTTGTTTTGTTATATATTTCGAAAAATGCTGCATTATAATTCATATTGTTTCATTTGGTTGTTTCGTATATATTTCGAAACTGCTGTATTATATTCTGAATTGGACTGTGGCGTTGTTTTGTTTTGTTTTGTTTTGTTTTTTCTTTAGCTATTCTTAATTCTTGATACGCGTTAATGATATCCAAAGACATGCTTAGAAATTTTGAAGTTCATAAAGCCTTTGAGCGCGGGGTCCGGCCACTTGACCGAAGGAACTTGAGACGGCATGTAGGCCCCTACAAACGAGAATTTGAATAAGATTATTTCCCCCTCAGATTTGTTATCCTTTTCTGCATGCATGCCTCCTGTAAATTTACATTAATGTCAGTGGCGTAATGAGCCAAAATATTTTTTGGGGGGGCTCAATCTTTGCGAGGAGCGAAGCGACCAACCCTGAGGGAGTGTAGCGACCGAGGCCCCCCCCCCCCCTTCACGATACGGAGCTTTTTCATTTTTTCGACTTAAATTCCAACTTCAGTTCAGTTCAGTTTTTATTTTCTCTCATTTCCAACAAAAGGATTTCATTTCAGTGGGGCGGTAGTGATTACGCGAAGCGTGTGAATCACTTAATGAGCGCGCGAAGCGCGCTCCCTAGGGGGGAATTTCCCCCCTCCCGCGGAAAGCGCGGAAGCTCCGACGTTTGATGACATGTTTGAGGACATGTACTGTTATGGATAAACGTGACATGAATCTACCGACCGGAAAAGGATATTTTTTCATGAACTCGGAAACATGCAGCCCAAATATTCTTCTTAAGTTTCAAACAAATGCCAGCGTTACACAAAATACTTTATTACTTATGATAATAATACAGACAAAGACACTATGAAATAAAAAGGACGAGCATGGAGAGGGTGTGATGCGGTGGGGTACCAGGGTTTCACTCCCACAGTGGCGTAGCTAGGATTTCATTTTAGTGGGCGGTTGTGAGCGCGCGAAGCGTGTGAATCACTTACTGAGCGCGCGAAGCGCGCTCCCGAGGGGGGGGGGAGGGTGCAGGGAGGGGGGAGTTTTCCCCCTCCCCGCGCGAAGCGCGGAAGCTCCGACGTTTCTTTGAATTGTTCCTTGTCTGCTCCCGCTCTTCTTACGTTCTCTTACCTTTTTTTCTTTTCTCGCTTCTGCTTTTTTTCTTTCTACTTTTTCTTTTTTTTGTTGTTGTTTTGGAGGGGTGACCGCCCCCATCGTCCCCCCCTGGCTACGCAATTGCACTCCCATGGTAAAGGAGTTTTTTTTTGTAGTATTGATGGTTTGCAACTCTGTAAAAGAACACTATTTGA
>JAPZVO010002130.1:0-11000 GCA_029962745.1 Echinometra lucunter | reverse complement strand
ACTGATTGCCTTCAATTTTGAATAAATTGATTTGTCATGAATTTGAATGTGCAGGTGGGGTCGGGGGGCATGTATGAATATTGTGCGTTTGCTACCCTCTACTACATGTACTAACGAAGCGATATGGTTGTTCCGGTGACCCCATTACAAACCACTCATTTCTGAGGAATCGTGCCTCCTTCCAATATGGTTTTACCAAAATAAATCTGAATCTGATCTCACAGAACTTACCTAATCATCAGCTATCACAATTGTTTTTGCCCTCAACCCCGGGGCAGTACAGTATATCCTTTTAATAATAATTTGGAAGTATCTTTGATCTAGACGTCTTGGAAATACACATCGTGCTTGAGCAGAAAGGAAAAAAAAATAATCATCGAATAATTTGAGTCCTTTTCCAATGCTGTACGCTGTGCTGTTCTCGAAAAGAGCGATTTAATTATACTAAATTAAGTACGATTGTGAATAATTGATCTAAATTGGTAATACAGTGCGAATTGATTACTTTTCTGTTAAAATTTACAATTTCAGTTCACATTGGTTCATGTTTTATGCCTTTTCACTTTTGTCAGTCTTTGAAGAGGAGACGAAAAAGAGAAGAATTGTTGCCGATTTAATGAGGGAAAGTTGATTAATTTCCCAGAAGGAAAAACCAGTTAGACCAGTAAGATTTTTTTACTGGTTTCCAGTTGATTTTTTACTGGACCAGTTGATTTTTAACTGGGCCAGTTAAAATCAGCTGGAAACCAGTTCCATGAATTGTACTCCAGTTGAAGTAAAGGAGTAAAACCAGTTAAATTATTTTTCATCAAACTGGTGTAACTGGTCCACTGAACAATGGCCATATTTCCAGTCAGACCAGTTGATGATTGAGCTATTTTTGTTCCGAGATAGTAATTATATATTACAAAGAAATTATTATCATCATCCATATTATGTTATTGTTATTATCATCATTATGATTATTATTATTGTTATTATTATTATCATTGTTAGTATTATTATTGTTATTATTATTAGTAGTAGTAGTATTATTTTTATTATCATCATTATTATAATTATTATTATCATTATGATAATTATCATCAATATCATCATTACAGTATACCAATACCATTATAATCATCATCACTGCCACCATAAATTATCATTTTGATAATAATAATTATCATTATTATCATTATTATGACTATTATTACTATCATACTACTACTATTATTATTATAATCATTGTCAATAAATGTAAATAAAACAAAATATTCTAGATAATCAACTGGTTTAAATCCAGTTTTTGTTTCAAGTAGGCTACAATTCTCAACTGGTCTTGACCAGTTACACCAGTGGATGCTTTTGTTGATCACATGGTTTTACCTCATTTGCATATTTCCTATTTTTTCTAGAGAAATCAACATTTAAAATAAAATACGAATGTAATCTTATTTCTTTGTTTGAAAATTTATTCTAAATAATTGTATGAACTATTTCACAATGTAAATGTGTAATTTTTTATTACATATTTCAAATAATAACAGAAAGAGTAAATCACTAACCATAAATCTCAAGCACAATGCACAGATCATGCTATATAAGAAACCAGACGCAAGTTCCAGTTGTCAATGGAAATGCCAGTAAAACCAGTTGGAAACACCAGTAAGACCAGTTGAGTTGTAAATACCAGTTTAAAACAACAGTTAGGTCAGTGAAATCACTTCCAGACCAGTAACAATTAAGACCAGTATGAAATTCCAGGACCAGTTTAAATTTCTTACTGGTTTTTGACCAGTTTAATTTTTAATTGGACCAGTTTAGACCAGTTACGATGTTTCAATTTCTAGAGTTACCAGTTGGAATTTAACTGGTTCAACTGGTCCAGCCGCAACTGGTTTTTCCTTCTGGGTTAGACCAAAAAAAAAAAAAAATGTATCGCTATAGGGCCTAGCACGGTTAAAATACGAAGTTTGTTGATATGTATATTTGTCAATGCATGAATAGTATTATTTTTCTCTCACATTTTGTTTGAAAATTTTATCAAACTTTCCATGTGATATATAATTGACTACGTCTTCATGTGAATATGCTGAATACAAATTGAATACATTTATAAGTTTCTATACAATTGAAAAATCATGTATAACTCGTCTTTGTGTTTTATGCTTTGTGTGTTTCTTATGATGTCCTTTATTAGAGTCATTGTATACACGGCTTTAAAAATATGCACGAGGAATATGTTTAGTTTCCTATTTTCATTAGCAAATATAACGTTCAAAGAAAATGAAGAATAATGATGATAATAGTAGTAATGACCATAATATTAATGACAATAAGAGCAATCATGATACCCATAACAACATTGGAGATGACTTGTTTTACTAATATAACCTGCCGGCTAACCCAATGGGTTGCCGGGCCGCGCGTTTCCGTTTTACACCGTAGCCTAGGCAGTTTTTCGATTAATTGCATCAAACGTGCTGGTTTCACAGTCTAGGTTTCGTTTCAGCCAGAGATTCAGCTCTCCTACATACCACTTACAGCGGTGCACGCGGAGATCGTGTATGTGTACAGACAGAATAGATGAAAGAGAAGGCAAAGAAATACAGAAGGAAAAGGGGCCTTCAAGGAACTGAAGGCGAAGAAACAGACGAGAAGATTGCCCAAAGAAATGTAAAAAAAAAAAAAAAGGCCTAGAAGTCCATACAGAAAAGGGAAAGGTATTAGATAAAAGAAGAAAAAACACGAAGAAATAGTGAATTCTGTATCCTCTGTTCTTTCTTCATATATTTATTTATTCTTCCTCTTATCTATCCTCTCTCATGTCCTATGTTTTTATTTGTTCTTCCTTCCATCTAGCTTCTTCTCTCTCCCTATGTATTTCATTGGTTTTTTTTTCTCCTTTAGATAAGATCAGGCTCAGCCATAGAACTCTATGGGCTCAGCCCGTTCGCGCACATTTACAATCACTATGAACATGGCGGACAAAGAAAGCGGACAAAATAAACAACTTCTCATTTTACCCTTCACAATGGTTCTGGTAGTCAAAAGAACATCCCTTCATAGCTATTATGTTTAATCATGTAGTTCCAGGTGAATATGCATGCGACACCTGTTCCGCATATTTTAGACAATAGCAGTGAAGGGATGTTTTTTTGACTACCAGAACCATTGTGAAGGGTAGAATGAGGGGTTGTTTATTTTGTCCGCTTTCTTTGTCCGTCATGTTCATAGTGAATGTATGATGTGCATGCATGCAGTGGATATCTTGGCTGTCGTCTATATGTGCGCTGAGGACTTAGACTCTTTCACCAGAACACTTGTAGGATTTTTTTCGCGAAAATGCCTCGGCAACGGTGTAAAACGGAAACGCGCTGCCGGGCCTGGTTTTTATATGTTGCACATGATGTTTACTGAAAACATGATATACCACCATCCTTTCCAAAGTAAACTGTGATACTTTAATCTCGAACATTTCAAAGTACTCCCCAGTTTGGCCTTGAAATCTCATTTAAGGTGCACTTTTTACAGATAAAGAGCAAAAATTAAAAGATGCATAATTTTTTACTGATATGACCATACAGGTATTTAACATCATTAGTGATGCAGTAATGATGAATAACATTATTTAGTGCTTAAATGTTTATGAGCGCAGGAAATAATAAACAGAGATATAAGGAGAAGAACACGGATTCACGGAAGAATGTAATAGCTCCAATTGTCTAATAAGCGGGTCATTGAACGTGGTCCCGGAGCCGAAAAGGCAAGATCGAATTAGCGGGGCATTGTACGTGGCCCAGGAGTCGGAAAGGCAAGATCCGCACAGCGTGACAATTAGGTAACGTAGGAGGTCCAGGAGCCGAAAAGGCAATATCGCCATAGCGGTTCAAAGTAGGGGGTCCATGACATAACTAGATGTGGGCAATGGAATCAGAACGGAGACGTTTAGTTGCTGGAGATGGTTAACAGATGATTTTTACTATATCCTTGCACTTCCTGGAGGCTCATTCTCCACTAAAGTGTGCAAAAACGAAAGTTTGGTGTCGCCAACATTCAAACGTCATTTGCGGCTTCCAAAATCGTACCAGAAATCACTAAAATGCTTCTAATACATTTTGAGGACTTTCTTGAAGTTGAAATCAAACACAACAAGGTGTGGTTGTCTAGCTTTTGATATTGTATATCGTGGTCGAATGTGGACAACAGCACAAAAACGCATTGTCGATGGAATGTTTACATTCTATTTTTCTTCCCTCTTCCTCTCCACATATCAGATATTATTTGCATATTTCAATAGCACATGATATCTTTGAAGTAGCAACTTTTCAATAATTCTTTTCCCTAATTAATACAGTCAAGGACTGACATGGATATTAAGTTTACAACACAGTTTATAGCTTCTAATGGTGAATAGAGGTTTTTGTTTTTCTTATGAAATTTCAATTTTTGACAATTAAGTATCTTAATATTAAGACGATTGATTAATGTTTTTTAAAGATGCAGAAATGCGAGTTTATCTGACATCTCTCAGCTGAACGTTTCCTAAATAAGGCCATTTGAAAATAGAAACAATTCCAGTTCCGCTCGTAATACAATGTATTTAGAAAAAGTGTGGTTTCAGGCAGCAAACAATGGACCATGTGTCAAAATAGAGTCATATTTGGCAGAGAAGTGACCAGATATGTACTTTCGTTATCATATAGGCCGATTGTGTATTTTGATGACAAAATAACACTCCCCTCATAACAAGAATTTTGTTTTTTATATTTGGCTTCGTTCGCAAAATTAAAAAACAGGGAAGTTTATAATCTAGCAAGATGCATCAGTTTACCCAAAATTAAAAAACGCTTCACAGTAGAGGCCCTAGGTTTGTTTCCAGGTAACTGTTTTATTGCTAACATGATAGAAATATTACCACATACACACACCCTCACCCTCACACAACCCTTACGCACGCACCCCACTCACACTCGCACGCACACGCCCCCCACACACAGCCTCGCACGCACCTATATATAGGCCTACATATTGTCCCGGCGGTGCTTCATCTCCATTTCTTGCCCTACCCCCATCCTAAAAAGCCTTTTCTTTATAGGCTACCTGAGCACTCCAAAATAGGATGATGGTTACGCGCGCCTTATAGATATGTGATTTTAACACTGGCAGAAAGTATTAAAAAAGGTATCGAAATATCACTATACAGCAGTGAGGTGCCGTGGTCCAGCGGTTTAAGATGCTTGACTGGAGACTCGAGAAAAAGGCATTTTATCCACATTGCTCTTTCATCATACACACTAAGAAAAAAGGTTCATTTTTGCACCCTTCAAATGATACACTAGGATCTCCTTTGAGGGTGCAGCTTTTCACCCAAAGAAGCATTATACACCATTAAGGATGCAGTGAGCAACATTTTGTATCTTTAAGAAAGGTGCAAATTTCCATCCATTTGGATACAAAGATTTCGGCACCCTTGAGAATGCAAAAAAATTGTGCACCCTTTTTTGCACCTTTAAGGGTGGGCATTTTCGGATGAAAACAAGTATAGAAGGGTGCATATTTGCACCTTTGTCATGTAGGGTGCAAGACTGCAGGGACCGCGGAACCGGAGAGGGGGGGGGGGCTGCAGCTGTACCAAAACCCGGAAATGATTATCCTAGTTTGTACGCGCAGCCCCTCACTTTCCTCACTGATTTTTTTGGAATTTCAAAATTATTAGTAATAATTAGTCTTCCCAACATGGAGATTGTATTCCTGAAGGCCCAATTTCATGTGTTATCTTTGTTAAGTACGTGTTTTTTTTTTTTTATATTGCTTTAGATATGTCAGATGTCGAAGGAGAAACAACTGAGGTGTCAGCTGCATCTTTACCTCAAGATGGGTAATTTTCTTTGTCTTTTCTTTAAAGATACTCCTTTATGAAATATATCATTCATTACTCTTGTATCGATTTAATCATCTTAAGTAAATTGCTATGGGAGGGACGAACGCTAAAATCAATCTGAGTTTATTTCTTGCAGTAAATGGGCAGAACAAAGTTCTCGTGGCACCGATCTGTAATGTCCTGAGAGCCACGGACACAGGTGGCGTATCTAGGGGGTGGGGGGGGGCAAGTACCCCGGGTGGCACTTTATGGGGCGCAGAAAACCAAAAGAGATAGAAAAAAAAAAGAGGAGAATGAGGAAACACATAATACAGCATTTGAAAGATTCAACATTTACAAGGAATCCCAACTTTCAGTCGACTTGCCGAATACCTCGATTAGGCCGATTTTTCAAGGGTTTTCGTGTTATTTTACTCCAAGTTTTGGAATGGAGTGAATGGAAAACCATTTATCAATGTACAAATTTCGAACTTCTCAACCACTCAATCGCAGTGGTCAGTTGAAAAATGTCCTGGGTGCACGCAAGAAATTGTGTTTGGTTCGGATAAAATGAAAAATAAATAAATAAACAAATAAAATGCCGCTTGGTCGCTTCGCTGCCTCGATTGTACAATTAAGTAAACAGGTTTGGGCACTTTGTAGGTTGGGGGCGCAACTTTATTGTTTGCCCCGGGCGCCACAATTCCTAGATACGCCACTGACGGAAACTCTAGGATGATTTGCACATGTGATTAGATGATTGTTTTGGGCTTGTCATAAAAGGCCGGGTAAGTTCCGTGTAAGTTTCGGGTAAATTCCGCGTGAATGTCTGAAGCTAGCCAGCCAATTTTTCCTATGGTGTCTTTCAAAGAATAAACTAACAAGAAATCACACTTCAAGTGATAAATACAAAATAGAGATCCATAAAAGGTAAGATATTTGCATTATTAGGAAGACAAAATGCCACTGAATCATTTGATATCACATTTTACTAACAATTTCGACGACATCGTCTCTCGAAAAGAGGAATTCTAGACCCTTGTCGGCAGGTCCAGTTTTTTGCAGAAAGGAAGCAAAACACTACCAAATTTGCCGATTTTCCGTGAATAATTTCAATATTCCCTCTGCATTTCAAAAAGAGAGTAACTTCTAGAGTAATTTTAGGTTGCTCTTCCCGTTGATGCTATCAGATTTTCACATTCTTTTCTAGTTTTTGATATATGGCCATATACACGAACAATTTAGCAGTCTTTGTAAATGGGGAACAAAAAAGTGACAAGAACATTTCATAGAAAGACATATTATGAAAGAGAGAACCACCATGATTAAGTTATGTCCAGAATAGCATAGCTCATGTAGCACTTGTATGGAAAAGTGGCTCCCCTTCAAGGATCCCCAGGCCGAAACAGGCTCCATACCCATTTTCTCAACCACAAATATCACACTTTATTCCACATATTCAAAGTTTACTCCTACTCAAATTACGAAAAGACTATATTTTCCCAAACTCATCTCCTCATACTTATCTTTATAATTCATATTGATTTTGGATCAGAAATTATTTTTTTTAGTGACTGGCTTAAAGACCTTCACGTGATCAAATGTAGCCTGCATGTCATACATTCGGAAAGTGACGTCACTTTTTAATACGACATTTTCCAAATAGTACACTATTTGTGAAAAGACGTCACATTTATGCGCGAAATGAAATATTCAGTGGACATACGAGTGCTCGAGTGGGCACCACGGGCATCACTCGCGGTGTCACGGCTACTTCGTTTCTGATCAATTTGCAGTTTATCCGTATACCGTTTAGTGCCATGGAGCTTTCGATAAGACATTGTTTGTACGCTGTGAAGAAAAAAAAAAAAAAAAAAAAGAGGGGAAGAGGAAAGAGGGTAGTTACAATTATAATGCATGTGCTTTTCATGAAGATCGAGTTGATTTTCTTAAAATCTTTTCATGCACTACTCCTGCTACTTAAGCTTAGAAAAATCTTTCACATCAACGCTGCATGACCAAAATTCCTGTTTATTTTAAGTTGTTTTAATGTATGAACTGATATTCTAAATCTATGATATACGCAAACGTTTGTATTCAGCGATAAGTTGAAAAAATAACGAGGAAAACAGGCAAAAGCCTCTATACATGAAGCATTGTGTAAAGGGGTTCAACAGATATTTTGATCGGGACTTTTTTTTCCAAAAAAGAGTTGCAGACCATAAGCTGGACAAGTTGTCGAAACACATCCCACATGACATTTACAACATATTCTGTGGCATGATTGGCTTCGGATTTAACCAGGCCAATAGTATTCTTGCGAGTAACAACAAGGATTACTGTAGAGCAGTCAGACTGTGCCTAGGAGGTTGGAAGGACAGAACAGGTGGTAGTCTCCAAGAGCTCAAGAGGATTCTTCGAAAAGCAGAACTTAAGGCTCTGATAGTACACATAGAACAGTAACGTGAGTCTCAGGAACTCACTCTGAAATCGAGTGGTGGATTCCGGACGCCTCGATATATATATATATGCTTCACATTTGAAGCATTTTAGATTTGAGGAAAATTCCGCATTTTCCTATATTATGAACAACTGTTTTGTTTTATCTTGTTTTGTTTTGTTTTATCAATTTTGCGAGCGAGCGAAGCGAGCGAGCCAAAAATAACCATTTTTGTTGTTATGAGAGGCGCTGCTTTGTTATCAAAATACACTATAGGCATATATGATATCTAATATATATATATGGTTACCTCGCTACCAAATATGACTCTATTTTTTTGCACATCGCTGGTCTATTGTTTTCTTCTTGAAACCACCCTGTTTTATATATACTACGAGCGAGTGCAGCAAGCGAAGAAACACACTGTTTTTCATGGTAGAAGTGTTAACCCCTTCTCACTTATCGAGTTCGTTTGCTTTCCCAAACCATTAATATGAAACGAGCAAGCGCAGCGAGCGAGGAAAAATATACCCTTTTCCATGATGGTTATTTACACTTTTAAGCCTACGAGGGAGCAAAGTCAACAGCCGATAAAGCTATACGCATTACATTCGTCACAAAAATGCAGTAGACGGTTTTCGTAAATTTTTAAACCACCTCGCAGCCGAAATATATTATTATGATGTTTTTGAATCTCGCTGCTGAAATAAGCTACTTGCTCCCCGAAATCATCTTGTATCTAGCTTTTACAAGCGAGAGGAGCGAGCGAGCTAACGAAAAAAAAAAAAGGGGGGGGGGAAGAGCGATTTTTAAAATCTATGTACAAACTGATATACAGGCCTTTATCTACTAAAAGTGTATCTTTTTTGGGGTCAACATGCCGTTCGATTTCTTGGTGTAATATTCAGGTTTGGTTATATTATACAGATAATGAATGTTTATGAGTGCAATGGACAGAATATTTCATGAGGTGAAAGGTGAAATTATTGATCCATTGCACGAATGAAAAAAACATTCATTATTTGTTTTATATGAAACCTGAAAATAGATCAAATCGCAATAAATCAATAGCGCTATACGCTAGCGCGCTGTTCGTGGTGAATGCATGCACATTAAAACGCAGGCGTTTTACGTACGTAGTGTGCCGGGCTCTCGGCGTTCGTGCAATGGAGCAAATCGTATGGATCCAAGATTGCACGGTAAATGGAGCCACAATTGCGCGAATGATGAGGTCATAGCACAATGGGACAAATGATCAATATCAAACAACCAATCAAATGACAGGGATCTATTTAGGTGTTATATAATTTAAACTACGCTATGTTTATTCTCCATTTCCTTTCACACAATCTATAGCTATTCATTCACAATATTTTATCAAAGCTCATGGTTCAGCTGAAGGTATATATGAATTGGTACAATTTGTTTTGAATAGGATTTACATGTAATGCATAAGGATGGCATGCTAGCAGAGAATTTCTCACAAATGTGAAGGTTATTAGGTCTAATATTTCAGCAGGACTGAAAAAAGAAAAATATATATCATTTATTTAGAGAAATCTACACTTTTTCTACATATTTCTATATATCTTTCGAGAAAAATGACAACAATCAAACAAGGGTTGAGTGTCAAAATACGGTAATCAATATCATGAATAACTTATGGATTTATTTTAGTATGGGCAGTACATGGCTTGACACACGTTTTATGAACAGAATATACTCAGGAGACCTTTACTAACATAACTAAGTTTCTTTTTTTTTTCTTCTGCAGCTTATACGTGGTTTTTCCAACAAATTTATGTGATGTGTGTTCCTCTCTATATATTTTTACGATTTTTTATGGCTCAGCTGAAGATATATATGAATTGGTACAATTTGTTTTGAATAGGATTTACTTGTAATGCTTAAGGATCGCATGCTAGCGGAGAATTTCTCACAAATGTGAGGGTTATTAGGTCTAATATTTCAACAGGACTAAAAAAAAAAGAAGAAAAAAATATATCATTTATTTAGAGAAATCTATACTTTTTCTACATATTTGTATATATCTTTCAAGGAAAATGACAACAATCAAATGAGGGTTGAGTGTCAAAATATGGTAATCAATATCATGAATAACTTATGGATTTATTTTATTATGTGCAGTGCATGGCTTGATACATGTTTTATGAACAGAATATACTCATAAGACTTTTACTAACATGACTAAGTTTTTTTTTTTACTGCAGCTTATGCGTGTTTTTTTTTTTTATATTTGTTAAATTTTAACAAATTTATGTGATGAATGTGATGTATCTATATATTTTTACGATGTAACATGTACACTTCACTGAAATTGATATGCTAAATCTGGGGCAATAAGATGAAGAAAATATTTCTGTAAGTTTGTTCTACGTAATGAATGTCATGAGGCTTATTAAGTCCTGTTAGTAGTAGAGAGCACTTATGTACTGATGGGGGGGGGGGGGGGGGGAGTTGCCACACCCAATAAAATTCAAACGTGGTTTATTTCTTATTCGATAAAAGCGAATTTACAAATGTTGCTGAAACATCATTTTTTGGTTTTCTTTCTCACTTTTTTGGCCTTGTAATTTTTGTGCGTTTGTTGGAAAATGAAAAATTCCCAAATGTATAGTCAGGCCAAAAAAATATGCTTAATTAGTAATTTATGCCACCCGATGATGATGATGCAGATTTTTTTCTGCCCCC
>JAPZVO010000213.1:0-61000 GCA_029962745.1 Echinometra lucunter | reverse complement strand
GTTCTGAGAAGTTTGACAATGGTCCTTCCAATCAGAATGTGAATGATACAGGAGACAAACGAGAGTTCCTTTATGCTAACACAGAGGAAATGACATCTCAGATGTGAGGGAATGGTAGGTCCCAATTTTATAAATATTCTTAATTCACAAGGAAAAACAATACGTCGTAATTAAGTCTTGCATTAAAAGTCATAGAAGATATCATGAATATATCATGATTTGTCACTGCTATTGGATTGTATCATAGCTTACGCATACACATTATTTCGCTGTTTAATGCTCTATCCCTGTGAAGTGGTTCTTATGAAGGATTATCTGTTAACTTAGAAATTATGGGTGCCTTGCATTGTTGTTACAAAGTGTATTAGCAAAATATTAATGTTTAGATCATAACCATACCAATATATTAAACAAGTGGTTTTATAGGCTTAAACCTTTTAAGTGAAGAAGAAAATGACACCTTATGATTTTGGCAATTGAATTACAGTTATTTCTAACAAATTGTCTACAGCATAAAAGTCATTCCCATTAATTCATATCTATTACTGTGAATAAATTTGCAAAAGTATTTTACCTTATCATTAAGTATTGATTCAATCCACGATAGGCCTACAACATAATTAGAATATAAAAATGATATGGTAACCCTTCATTTACACCATGAAAACATATACTGCACAGTACATGCATGTACCGAGATGAAATGAATATGCAATAACGAAGGATTTTTAAGGTAATTCTCTAAAACATACCTAAAGAATGTGAAAATTGTAGATTATATAACTGATTATGTATGAGCAGTAACAGTCTTTTCTTGTACTAGAATGTTTAAGCATAATTAACCAAAATGCAATTAGTGTAACATATCACGCTTTTTAAAGACAGTTTATTTCTTGTGCTTTTATCTTATATTTTTGTAACTGCTTGTTTCGCAAATATTGTATATAATTGGCCTTGATAATCCTAATATCATATCCTATTGTAGGGTTGCCTATCTTAAATAATGAATGATTGGGCCTACATAACATACACTACATAAATCAACTCATAATGACTTGACGATGAAAGCCAAGATGTGGCCTAACTAGAGGAATGGTGTGTGCAGCGTTTTGTAACCCCTATGAAAAGGCGTTATATTGACATACCCTTTGGAGTTGATTGGATTCATTACATGTAAAACTCAAATTAAGCTTTTTATCACGAGCATTTTCCATTTGTAATGCTTCATCTTCCCATCTCTCACTCTCCCTTTCTCCATTTGCCCTTCTTGTTTCTTTTCGTCCATCACTTGGAAATAAGATTCTTGTTTCAAATGAGATTTAAGAGTGTTATATAAATTTCATAAAATTACAAAAATAAGGATATTATTGTAAACCTTCATTAGGCAATCAAAACCTATACTCGAAGGCGAAGGTATATCTTTGGAAGAAAAATTTCTTGTACATAAATGTATAATTTCTGTAAGAAAAACAATAAATTTATTGATGCTTACATTGGCACTGATGTTTGGGCACTGTTTAATGAAACTTACTACAAATACCATGTTACAATAGCTGAGAAAAAAGCTACTGAAAGCGTCACACTTGATTGGCTATTGGTCACTTCGAAATAGAATTGACGCAGTTGTTATTGATAAGGGGTTTTATGAAGCAGGTCCCACATTCATCCCGTGGAATCGACATTTGCACTTAGCATAAGGCTCAGTGAAAAACAGTAACAGTTAAAACCTGACATGTCTAAGAATTCACACATGAAACAATGTACCCTCTGAAGAAGCATTTGTGCGCCTGAATAAAGTTGGTATCACTGAATTTGACAACATCGTTCTTGCTTTTAGATATATTTTTAAAAGAGTTTTCTTTTGAATCATGGTCCAAACCATTGTTAAACCGTGCGCTGTGGATTAAATTTAGCGTAGGTGCGTTTGTAAGTGCTTTACTGTCATTGAAGATAAGGGCATGCGCTAACTGAGCGTGTGAAGGTTCAAATCATGGTTCAATATAATCCTCTCTCTTGAGTTAGGCCTATATCCCAGCAGAAAGGCGACAACGGGAAGACGCCCTTTAAATAGGATGCATTATTGAATTGAAGGGTTTTATTGAATGTTTTGATATTTTTCAAAGTCCATAATGCCAGTCGTACAGCTGAATTGACATGAAATATGATTAAAATAGTATTTACAATTTGACGTGAGTACACCAGTCTTAATACTAATATGAACAAATAAGAAACCTTTCTGGAACAACTCACTATTACATTCAGGAATAGGGAAAACAGAATGGTGTGTGTGTGTGTGTGTGTGCGAGAGAGAAAGCAAGAGGAAGCAAGAACCTGCAAAAGTTGAGAATGAGATGAAGAAGCTTGAAGGGAAAGGAAGAGAAGCAAGAAAGATGAGGAAGAACGTAACTGCTAAAATGTATACGAAATATAAACACATAAATAGATAGAGAGATAGAGAGATAAGTATTTATTGTCTCCATTACTAAAAATGAGAAAATTGTTTGACAAATTGGTTGCATAAAAAACATCATGAGCTTATCAATATACAAGTAAAAAACGACAAACATCACATAAAAGCAAGAATAAACACAAATATTTACATATCAAATAAATTACATGTAGACCTATTTCAAGGCAGTATGCAGAAGTAGAGAAAGAAAGGGAAGTAGGAAGAGAAGTGAAGAGAACCAGAGACAGAAACAAGGCAAGATATCGAAAAAATAAGGAAGAAAGGAAAAAAGTGGAGAAAGAAGATTGTTCCTCTAATGGCTCCCCGACTCCCACCCCTCACGTAGTGGAGGCCCCGTGCAGTCTATGGTGCACTTGTAGGACTTGCCCACTGTCCAAGAAAACATCCTAACATCAACACACCTCAACACCCCCTCAACACACCCACACTTGACACAAATATGCACACGCACGCACCCAGACACACGCAACCTCACCCTGTTACATCACCACAATATACATAATAGCAAAATAAATGCCCAAACGGGACCTGTGGGAGCAAAGAAACACAGACCAAGCTGGAGAAAGAGGAAAACGAATAAAGAGGGAAGAGAGAAGGCCATGAAGGCCATGAAAAGAAGAAGAAGAAGGAGAAGGAGAAAAAGAAGAAGAAAAAGAGTATGCTGCATGATATGCCTACATTACGTAATACAAGCAAAAGGACCACTACATAAGATATGTTAAAATCGTGCTATTTAGAGTAAAAAGCTACAAGAAATGTGGTCTGTTCATGTACAAATTGATCTGTTCCTGCTCAGTGGAGTGGAGTCTTATTCAATAAATAGATTATTATTATTATTATTATTATTATTATTATTATTATTATTATTATTATTATTATTATAAATACACTTTACAATGCACAAGAAAAATGAAAGTAATGTAGCTATATAATTTATTCAGGAAACTGCCTTTGAGGTAAATATCGCTAATAATTCTTCATAGAACTAGGAAAGAATGAAATGAGCTGCCAGGTATTAGTCGTATATCATTGCAAACTTTTCTTCAAATATTGAAATAAAGTAAAGAGATTGGTGCCTGCTTGTGGAGATAAGGAGGAAAGAAGGAAAGAAAAGAGAGAAATCAAAATAATGAGAAAACCAAGGATACTGACGTGATATTTAAGACAGAGGTACAGAGAAAGGGAGAAGGACGGAAGAGAAACATGTAGAGGAGGGTCATGGAGGTAAAAGATTGGTATATCTAAAAAAGAATAAAAAAAAAAAAAACAAGTGCAAGCCCCCTCTTTATTCATTATCAATACATAAAAGTGCTATAATTATAGTTGTTATTACTATGGCTTACTATTATCACTATTGTGTTTATTCATTATCAAACATGCATTAGAGCATTCTGGAAAGTACTGCATTAGAAATGCAACAAGATAGATATACATCATGTACATCAAAAGTCACTTCGCAAAATGATGAATATAAACGAACTTTGAACAAGCACAGGCACATTACGTTTTGCCGATTGTGTAGGCCTATTCATGAGTGGGAATCACAGAGATACGATCATACACGGTTTGTGATAAAAGGACGGGTAAATTCCGTGTGCATGTCTGAAGCTAGCCAGCCAATTTTTCCTACGGTGTCTTTCAAATAATAATGCTAACAAGAAATCACACAAGTGATAAATACAAAATAGAGATCCATAGAAGGTAAGATATTTGCATTATTAGGAAGACAAAATGCCACTGAACCATTTGATATCTCATTTTACTTACAATTTTGATGACATCGTCTCTCGAAAAGAGGAATTCTAGACCCTTGTCGGCAGGTCCATTTTTTATTTATTTTTTTTTCAGAAAGGAAGCAAGACGTTACCAAATTTGCCGATTTTTCGTAAATAATTTCAAAATTCCCTCTTAAATTTCAAAAAGAGAGTAACTTCTAGGGTAATTTTAGGTTGGTCTTTCCGTTGGTGCTATCTATATTTTCACATTCTTTTCTAATATTTGATATATGGCCATGTGCGCGAAGTTTGGATCTGCGCGAAGTTAGGTCACTCTGCCATATACACGAGCGGGCCGCGCCGCGCCGGAGGGCCGGGCTAAAGCACGCCAAGCTTACCCGATCTTTTATTACCACCCATAAAGACTGTATTTACATGCTGATGCAGACGTAGTATGCAGAAAACCACTGCAAAATATGTGTTATTTTACCACTGCAAAGAAAATACTGAGTTGTAGTTGAACTTACCTTTTATGGATCTCTATTGATTTCTTGTTAACTTTATTCTTTGAAAGACACCATAGGAAAAATTGGCTGGCTAGCTTCAGACATTCACGCGGATTTTACCAAAAACTTACACGGAACTTACCCGGCCTTTTATAACAAGCCTCATGCACAGTTTGCCTTCCGAAGGAAGGCTAGAGGGGCAACTAAAATTTGACCCTTGACCTGCCATAGGCTTTTGCATTGGGCCAAAATGGCGGCCGTGGCAAAATTGAAGAGGACTTAGGAGGGTCATTATTATTCATGAGATCAAATTTGTCAAATACCGTTCGATGATTGGGTAGTTGCCTTCATGTTTTATGCATATGCTCATACATAAAACAGTTTTACCTTTCCACAATTCCCTACGTTTTGAGGCAGCAATCAGGTACAATGGCGGCTGGAAGAGGGGTGCAACTTTTTGACCATTTCAGCACAAACGCTCTGGAAATTGTTTCAGCAAATCTGTCTGTTGTGAAAATAATTTAAAGTTAACCGAAAGGAAGCAGAAAATTTTCAAGGGAGCATTCAGAATGGAATGAGATTATAAGATGACCTGAATAGTAAGTCAAGTGAATTTTTGCACAGGGAAGACATTCCATACTACAGTTTATTTAGTCAAGGATATGTTGTATAAGTTACTAGACTTTTATGAGCGGTGTTAGTGTTCTAATGGTGAGCGCTTGTGTCTCACGTTTCGCCGATCCGAGTTCAATTTCTTCTTCTAACACTTTTTTTAAAGGTTTAGGGTTACGGTTAGGGTTATGTTTTGGGAAATATAAAAATCAAAAGTTAAAAGTAAGGTGAAACTTACAAAAAATACAATTCCGATGTTTGTGAAGTTAGGTTGGTGGCCTGGTGGCGAGGTTGAGGTTGGGGAATGTCTCCCCGGCGGCCAACTCAGTAAATTGACATTTTTATTAACCATTCTTCATCGTAGCTGTAAATCGTCCGCCAAGCAGTGCGTAGGCTACCTGTACAAAGTGTATGGGACATCACCTCCAAGGCCCAGGATTAAAAAAAACTTTTGTTGAATGCAATTCAACTCTAAATCATCAGAGAAAAATAATGAAATATTTTTCAATGAGATTAAAATTTTTCCGTAGAGAACTGTTTACACAAATTTCTCCCATGGATAAACAACTGGAGCTATAGCTAAACCAGCGATAATCAGCGGTAGATGTTGACCTGATCGAGACTGGAGTCGAGGCTGAGTGCACTGCAAGACGGCAGGTACGATCATTCCCAAGCGTATTGTAAATGCTGAATAAGCCGTTGCTAGGCGGCTGGGATGAGTGTCCCACAGACTCCCAGTGCCCCTTTCTGGAAACATTGATCCGGACTAAAACTTCAGCCAGGATTGAATTCATGATACATCCTATATTGGACCTTTCTAGCTGAGGTTTTCTTTGTCGTGAAAATCACCCATCATCAGACTAGGCCCGACCCAGTGAGTTTATGGTCTAAAGGCCTATCACCTCAGTGTTTTTTAAATAATAGTATACTCATGACATAAACCTCTTTCTCTTTTCAATATTGAAAGGGGACCTGAATGTGATGCAGTCTTCTGATGGCACTGTACAGGCAGATTTGGTTATTAAAGTCAACTCCACCGGATCTAGTACTGGCAAGGTATGAAACAAGCCCATTTGTAGCTTTGAAAAGTGTAGATTTTTACAGTTTATCATTCATGTAGTATTTAGGCTAGACAGAAATTTCCATGTGCCGTGGGTATTAACAAAAAGATAATAAGATATCTTACTACAGGGTACCCATACACAGTAACGACTAACAAGTCTCAGCCCAATAACAACCACCAATATCTTTATTACCACAGACTGAAGCTTGCCGTTTATGTGCAAACCTCCTAGTATTATAGTAGTAGTTCTGTTGTTGTAGTAGTAGTAGTTAGAATAAAGTTTCAGGCAGTTCATCAGATCATTTATCATGTACTTAGAGAGGTGCCTTTCTTTCTTTCTTTCTCTTTCTCTCTCTCTCTCTCTCTCTCTTGACTCTGCAGCATGTTTACAAATTTCTCTCTTTTGTTTTGTTTTCTACTTGCAGGTTGTCTAAGATGTTCAATTACAAGACTTGTAGAGTATCCAGCTGCATGAGGATTGAGGAATTGCACCTTTCCCCAAGCCCTTTTTTAAAACTTCATTTATGCCTCTTGCTTAAAAGATGTGCACCTAAATTCAAATTTGAGCCTAATTTCATGACAGGCTGACAAAATGTATAAATCTGTAAATTCAATTGAACCATGGACCAAAACAATTTTAACAAATATTCAAAACAACATACCAGGGAACACTAAAATTGTAATTAAAAGTTGTTCTTTCAAAATCAATAATTCTACATGTGGGGGGTCATGATACTTGACACTATCGTTTTGGTTTTCATATGTATCTACGCACTGCTACCTGGGCATAGACTCCAGACATTCTTTTAGAGGGTGAATAGGGCGTCCATTGCTCAAGCATTGTCATGATAATCCCCGGATAAAAGAATCCCAATCAAGTCATCTGACTAAGTTCTCTATAGAGACAATGCACAGGAAGTGAGATGCCAGGTAGGCACACTAAATACCCATTGATAACAGCCGTTGACGACGAAATGCTATTGTTCGATTCTGCACGCAATGTACTGCCTGCATTTATGTTGCTTGGTATCGAGCTACACCCGAAGAAGGTCCGTTTGGAATTATCGTCGGTCCTACTAGTAGGAACCATGGAATTCTATTACATAACACTCGTACAAGTCTTCAGAGGTTAGCATATCCCAGGTGTTCAGGCAGTGGAATCACACAAAGAATTTCAAAGTAATTTAAAATTCAAATGAGTTTTGGAACCCGAATCCCAATAAAAGGGCCGGCGTTCATTTTGTGCCCGATTTCCCTTCGCCTTCTCCTCCTTCCCTTCTCCGATTTGCAACCATTCAGACCGATATATGATATTTAAATTCAAAAAAAAAAAGAAGAGGAGGAAAAATTGTGTTTAATATAATCATGTATCACATACTCCCCCCCCCCCCCCCCCCCCTCTCTCTCCCTCAAATTTTCTTCATTTCCACCTTGTTCCAAACGCATGCTCTCTCCTCTTTTATCTATTTAATTTTCTCTCTCTTCCTATCTGTCTAACTTAAATTTTAGTAATTACTTGCACCTTGGTCTATTTGCTTACGCCAAATCATTTTGTCATTGTCGTTGTATTATAATCATTTACATTTTGTTAAGTATGTTATCATGCTCAATATTTAGTAAACTGATCTGAATCCAGCTTAATTAACTGCCGCAATTTTTTTTCTATTCAATAATCCATTTTAAATCAAATCAAATAAGACGTGTCGTGGCTTTTTGTAGATGTAATCATAGAATGCACTTCCTTTAGGACTGGAATACATTTCGCACTGGAAAAAAAAAACAAACAACAAAACAAAATCATCACCCCTTCAAAGAAAACGCAATGCTTTTAGGGTTACCGACCCAAATGGGTCAAATCCGAAACATTCATTTAAAATAAAAACGATTTGCATTCCAAATTATACATTGATGCACATTTTTTTAATGATTTTATAAGGTATATACGGAAATCATTACGATGGCCCGCCGTCCCGGCCTTCAAGGGCAGAAAATGAGATGTCTCCGCAAATCTTGTGATAATGTTTTACTTTACCTGTGTTCGAAATTTGGTGTTTTGAAGTACAAAATAGAATAAAAACTGAGTGCTTTCTCTTTAAAACAGCCCCCATTTTATCGAAATGGACCCCTTAACTATGCTGTTTTTGTTGAATATTTCAGTTCTGAAACATTCAATTATAAATAAGTCATGTTATATTAACATGAATTTTACTTTTCCCATTAGATTTTCGACTGTGCATGTACAAAAAAGAAAATAATAATAATGAAATCCCCTATGGTGACCATTTTTAAAGATGGCCCCCACCGTCCTCAAAGGCAAAATCTGAGATGCCTCCACATCTAAAACTTGTGATAGTGTCTTAATCTACCCGTGTGCCAAATTTGGTACTTTTATGCAAAGACAGGTGTAAACTGGGGGCTATTTTCGATTTTTTTTTTTGGATAGCCCCCAATTTGTCAAATTGAGCCCCTAAATTATATCTATAAAATATATAGCCTTGAAGCATCGGAATGTGGATTATTGATGCTATATTACCTAAAATTCACTTGTCACATTTCATTTGGGCGGTGTTCATAGAAAACAATGCCCCCATTGCGACAATTTTTAAAAATAGCCGCCGTGGCCCCCGAGGGCAGAATCTGAGATGTCTCCACATTTAAATCTTGTTATAATGTATTAATTTACCTGTTTGCCGAATCTTGTGTTTTTTTTAGAAGTAAACTGGGGGTTATTTTCGATTTTTGAAAAATAGCCCCTTTTCTCAAATTGAGCCCCTAAATCATGTTTTCAGAATTATTCCTGAAACATTGGAATGTGGATAACTGATGTCATATCACCTAAATTAAATTTTTACAGAAGATTTTTGACTGTGTATAATGAAAAAGTACCCTATGTGACTATTTTTTAAAGGTGGTCCCCATGGCCCCCATTGGCAGAATGTGAGATGTTTCCTCCTCTGAATTTGTTTATACTTCTTATATCTACATGTGTACCAATTTTGTTTCCATTAACTCAAAATGCACAATTGGTCGGCTATGCCACCCCACTACATGTGGGGGTCATGATAGTTGACACTATCGTTTTGGTTTTCATATGTATCTACGCACTGCTACCAGGGCATAGACTCAAGACATTCTTTTAGAGGGTGAATAGGGCGTCCATTGCTCAAGCATTGTCATGATAATCCCCGGATAAAAGAATTCCAATCAAGTCATCTGACTAAGTTCTCTATAGACCAATTTCACAACGCAAGAGGACAGCAGACTGTTCGACACAGTTCGACATACTGCGGTGGGCGTTCCAACTTTTATAATACACAAGTCAATAGCGCGTTATGTACATTCGTTCGATTTTTTGTCTATTTTGACCAACATATGCAGATTTATTTCAATATTTGCAATGAGAAATTATCAGGGAAGTTCGGGTCGCAGCTGTGCGGTGCTCGAATGCCACGAGAATTGGAGAAAGTTTAAAAATTGGAAACTAACTGAGTGCGAAATTCACTCGCTTTTGACTCATGAAGCCTGTTTGTGTGAGAAGCCGTACTCCCTGCACAGGTTTCCGTAAGCAATGTGAAGGAATTCGTCGCCAGTGGGTAATAACATCAACAGAAAGGACTTTGAAGTCAAGAAATATTATCACTATGTACTTTGGCGTAAAATTTATTGAGTGAAAACATGACTTTGTAAACAGGGTAAGATTTAGGGCTCCCGTTTACTACGGCTTCTATGCTGCAATCGAACTTTTACTGACAAAACTAAGTTGAAAAACCATCGAAAGTACAAAAATACATCATACCTTCATCCGTCAGATATGATTATTGTCTTACCTCATCTACCCATGTATCCATGCTTTATTTTATTGATCTAGAATAAAGTAAATGGAACAATATCGGGGCATATCTCATATCTTACATTCATTTTGTACACAGAGCCAATCGCGGTCAGCGCGCTTGCCCACCGCAGCAATGGCGTCGCCGATAGAGGGCCAAATACATAAACCGGGAGTGAAATTGGTCTATAGAGAGAATGCACAGGAAGTGAGATGCCAGGTAGGCACACTAAATACCCATTGATAACAGCCGTTGACGACAAAATGCTATTGTTCGATCGTGCACGCAATGTACTGCCTGCATTTATGTTGCTTGGTATCAAGCTGCACCCGAAGAAGGTCCGTTTGGAATTATCGTCGGTCCATGGAATTATGCACATGTATTCACTTTGTGCCCGATTTCCCTTCGCCTTCTCCTCCTTCCCTTCTCCGATTTGCAACCATTCAGACCGATATATGATATTTAAATTTTAAAAAAAGAGAGAAGAGGAGGAAATATTGTGTGTAATGTAATCTTGTATCATACACTCCCCGCCCCCTCTCCCTCAAATTTTCTTCATTCCCACCTTGTTCCATACGCATGCTCTCTCTTCTTTTATCTATTTTATTTTCTCTCTCTTCCTTTCTGTCTTACTTAAATTTTAGTAATCACTTGCACCTTGGTCTATTTGCTTACGCCAAGTCATTTTGTTATTGTCATTGTATTACAATTATTTACATTTTGTTAGGTATCTTATCATGCTCAATATCTTGTAAATTGATCTAATTTCAGCTTTTAGCTGCCGCAATTTTTTCTTTTCAATAATCCATTTCAAATCAAATCAAATTAGACGTGTTGTGGCTTTTTGTAGACATAATCATAGAGTGCACTTCCTTTAGGACTGGAATACATTTCACAATTTCACACTGGAAAAAAACAAACAAACAAACAAAATCATCACCCCCCCCAAAAAAAAAAAAAAAAAAAAAAAAAAAAAAACTGCAATGCCTTAAGGCATTGATCTGCACAATACTATTTCCATCCGGAGATCCCTCACAAAAACTCTTTCATTTTTTTTTTTTTTTTTTGGTCTTGTTTAGCATGTTTAGTATCCTCGCGTCTCCGCGTCCTTGTCACGATTCAAAAGTTGCATCTTGTACCGTTCTCCCTTCCCCTTCTCTTTGTACCGTCTGTGCTATCTCCTTTCTATTTTCTTCTTTCTTTACTCTCTGCCGACTTTCTTTCCCATCTGTCTCATATTCGTTCTTCATCTTCTTCCTCTTTCTTTCTCTTTTTTCTTATCTATTTGGACCCAACTACCAAAAAGTCCGGTTTTGCTTCAGTCCCTTCCCAATGTGAATACAAAAACCGTCGAATTGCGTGTAGTGGTATATGAGTGTAATTTATTTATATTATGGTATATATATATATATATATATATATATATATATATATATATATTGTTTAGTTTTAAGAATCAAAATGAATTCAATTTAATAAGCAGTATTTTATAGGTACTTGCACTCAAGTTATTTAAGGAATAAATACAGCTGGGAAAGTAGCAGCATTGTACCTTATTACTATTGGAATGTAAATTAAAGTATCAATGTTGAAGGTTATCCGCACATTGTGTTTTCACACCTTTTACCCTATATTCTGTCAGACGAAGGACCCGTTATAACTGCTACAATACAATATGATAACATTTTGAAACAAAGTATACTCAGGAGCGGTAAAAGGGGTGATGTTCGTTATTCCGAAGGTTCATTATTTCAAAGGTTCGTATTCCGATACACGCAATTGCGTATAAACAGATGTTCGTTAGTCCGAAAATGAAAACGTGTTCGTTAATCCGAACATTTGTGGCGTTATTCCGAAGGTTCATTAATCTGAAATTTAAATGAGGTTTGTTAGTCCGAAAATAACCTACGAACTAACGAACCTCATTTAATTTTCGGACTAACGAACTTCCGAACTAACGAAAGTTATTTCATTTTCGGACTAACACTCTATTTCTTTTTTCAGAATAACGAACCTTCGAAGTCTTCGAACCAGGGAAATGTAAACTAGGAACCTTCGGAATAAAGAGCTGTAACCCTGTAACCAGCTTTCATTTCCCTGCTGTAACAAAAACAAAACAAAAAAAAAGATAGACATGAACTTGAAACATTCCATTTCATTTTTTCTCCTATAACATGTGTATATTTTTTTTCTCTCTGCCGAGTCTGTCTGCAGTTTGAATCAAACCATAACCGTAATCAATACTGTATTGAAATGCATCTCACTTTGTAATATTGCAGTCAACTTTACACGAATTATCAAGGTAAAGAATGAAGGACCCTCACATCGCAAATGTTTTACCTTTTTTTAATATTATTAAATCAAAGTAAACTGAACAGATGAAATCATCGCGTGAAGATCACGGAAAGAAGTACGAGTGAAATGATGGTTACGTTATGGTTCTTTTCATATTTTCGATGGAGGATTTTCCCGACAAGAATTTTTTCTGAGTTTAAGAAAGGGTATAAGTAACTGCGAAAATGTATTGAATACCTTCGGGATAATGAAATCTCTTTCATTTACCAGGATAACATGGCCTCCGACCACCGGCATGGAAATTCTGTTTTGTAATTGTGAACTTTACTTATAGGAAAAGGATTTCTACTGAAAATGTGCTCCATATTGAGAGAGGAAAATCGTATGAGAACAAGGGCAATAAATTAGGCGAAAATTCAAATTGAAAAAAAAAAGAAAAATGGAAAAGCATGGTTGTATAACCATGAACGTAGTCTCTCAAAATTTGGAGCAATGAAATGGAAAGAAAAATATAATTTCTGGAAGTCAATTTTCTATTCCTACCTAGATGAAAGTACCCCTGGCTCCCGGTGTACTCTTTTCCTATTTTCTTCGGCCTTCGTCGTACTGCAGTCCCTTAATTGTTTTTCTTGTTTCTCCATTATGGCTCTCTGCATTCTTATCTTCCCGACCCCCTATCTGCCCCCCCCCCCCCGATATAGGCATCGTATCAGAGAAAAGAAAGGAGAGGGGCTTGAAGCCCGAGGTTAAGAGGGGGTGATGGTAGGAACATTACTGGCGATTTTTAAGGTGATTTTTCCCCCTCGAACACCTCAATTTTCCACTTCCAACATTTCCAACTAAATTTCTTACGAAGGGCACAACTTTCCAATAAGTCAATTCTTCTTAGTATTGCTGGGTAAAGCTGTCACCCCCCCCCCCCCCCCTTCGATCCCCACCATTCTTGACTTTGTTGTGCTTATTTTACAACAAGTTTCTGCAAATTCCATAATGCTATACCCCGTATTTCTTTTTCTCCATCTTTTTGCCCTTGTCTTTCATCCGTGTTGTTTTGTTCCATATTCATTTCCCAAATATTTCAGGGGTGGTCTTCCATTTCTCTTACGATCCCTGCTTTCATTTTTTCTTTCTCATTTAACCATATTCCCGTTTTATGTCATCTCTCCTCCACCTCGCTAGCGATCTGCCTTTTTTTATCTCAAGCACTTTTAACCTTCAGATATCATTATTTATGTTTTGTCTAATCATGACAGTGGCAATAATGATGAAAATGAACGTATATGTAACTTATAAAACAATTTTTTTCTGAAATGAGCGAAGGATTCAACCCACCCCCGACGGGGCCGACCCCCCACAATTTTGTTTCTTGCCTTTTATAAACACTTTTTAGATGATTATAATTGATAGGTCAAACCATTTCGTTTTGTTTTAGTTCGTGTTCTGTTTTGATACATGTGTCATGTTAATTTCTATTGATAGTATGCGAAAATATAACTCTATTATCATGATTATGTGGGGGCTCATGATAGTTGACACTATCGTTTTGGTTTTCATATGTATCTACGCACTGCTACCAGGGCATAGACTCAAGACATTCTTTTAGAGGGTGAATAGGGCGTCCATTGCTCAAGCATTGTCATGATAATCCCCGCATAAAAGAATCCCAATCAAGTCATCTGACTAAGTTCTCTATAGAGACAATGCACAGGAAGTGAGATGCCAGGTAGGCACACTAAATACCCATTGATAACAGCCGTTGACGACGAAATGCTATTGTTCGATTCTGCACGCAATGTACTCACTATGAACATGGCGGACAAAGAAAGCGGACAAAATAAACAACCTCTCATTCTTCCCTTCACAATGGTTCTGGTAGTCAAAAGAACATCCTTTCACAGCTACTATGTTTAATCATGTAGTTCCAGGTGAATATGCATGTGACACCTGTTCCACATATTTCAGATAATAGCAGTGAAGAGATGTTCTTTTGACTACCCTTCACAATGTTTCTGGTAGTCAAAAGAACATCTCTTGACTACCATTCACAATGTTTCTGGTAGTCAAGAGATGTTCTTTTGACTACCAGAAACATTGTGAAGGGTAGAATGAAGGATTGTTTATTTTGTCCGCTTTCTTTGTCCGTCATGTTCATAGTGACTGCCTGCATTTATGTTGCTCGTTATCAAGCTACACCCGAAGAAGGTCCGTTTGGAATTATCGTCAGTCCTACTCGTAGGATCGATGGAATTATGCACATGCATTCATTTCGTGCCCGATTTCCCTTCACCTTCTCCTCCTTCCCTTCTCCGATTTGCAACCATTCAGACCGATATATGATATTTAAATTCAAAAAAAAAAAAAGAGAAGAGGAGGAAAAATTGTATGTAATAAAATCATGTATTATATACTCCCCGCCCCCTCTCCCTCAAATTTTCTTCATTCCACCTTGTTCCATACGCATGCTCTCTCTTCATTTATCTATTTTATTTTCTCTCTCTTCCTTTCTGTCTAACTTAAATTTTAGTAATATCCTGCACCTTGGTCTATTTGCTTACGCCAAGTCATTTTGTTATTGTCATTATATTACAATTATTTACATTTTGTTAGGTATGTTATCACGCTCAATATTTAGTAAATTGATCTGAATCCAGCTTTTGGCTACCGCAATTTTTTTCTATTTAATAATCTATTTTAAATCAAATCAAATAAGACGTGTCGTGACTTTTTGTAGACATAATCATAGAATGCATTTCCTTTAGGACTGGAATACATTCCACACTGGAAAAAATAACAACAAAACAAACTCATCACCCCCTCAAAAATAAAAACCGCAATGCTTTTAGGCGTAACCTCAACACAAGATGTTCTTCCTAAACGACCATTTGCTTTTCATATTTCCGATGATTTTTACTTTCGAAATCCAAGTTTTCCGAGATCGAAATAAGGTAAATAATTTTTAAAAATGAATTTAAGTATAATAGTTATCCCTTTTTCATTTCATGGGAAAGTACGACCCCCCCCCCCCCCCCCCCCCCCCCCATTTGTGTTTTTGGAATTGTGAATATTATAGGAACCGAGAGTCCATTGAAATTGCGCACTCTCTTCACATTGTTCCTTGGAATAATAGACTGATATAAACAACCCCCCGCCCAAAAAAAATGCTTTTAAAAAAACCCAGCATCGATCCTGCAACATGCGGGGGCAATTGAATAGAATGATAAACATACACATTTCAATGACAACTTTCCTATGATCATAATTGATCGTCCCTCGTGAGCTCTCTGCATGCTCATTTTCTATTTTCTTCGGCCATCACTTGCATGCAATTCCTCATATCTCCGTGCTTATCGTGTCTCTCCCTTCCCCTATCTTTCACAGCCCCCCCCCCCCCCCTTCTCGAAAAAAATCGGGAGGGTAGAAATTCTTGTTGAAGGGACATTCTTGGGAAATGGTTCTGCATTGGGGACGAAATTTCAGGGGGAAGATCAATTTTAATATGATAATAATAATAATAATACTCAGTTTTTATATAGCGCAAATTACAATTAAGTCTCTAAGCGCTATGGAAAAGAAGAAGAGCAAGAAGTGAGCATAGAAGAAATGAAATAGTACATGTGATACAGAACATAGCAGCAAGCAAAATAAGAGGAAAATTACAAATACATGACATTATATAAGGCTAAGATATTATGTTGCGAAAAGATACGATTTTAACCTGGACTTAAACTGATCAAGAGACGAACATTCTTTGACATCACTTGGGAGTTTATTCCATAGTTGAGGGACTGCATGTTGAAATGCTCTATGCCCATATGATATTGTGGATACCGTAAGGGGGACTAACAATTGTTTGGAACTGGGGCATAATTGCCTAATTGGATGATACTCTTTGAGAAACTGTTGTAAATACAGAGGAGCTAATTTATGCTGACATTTGAATGCTATTACAAGAAGTTTAAACATTAATCTGTCTTTAACTGGTAACCAGTGTAAATTACGAAGTATTGGAGAATATTGATTCTCGTGACTGGGTTCGAGTGACAAGCCTGGCCGCGGAATTTTGTATTCGCTGCAGTCTACAAATCAGTGTATCAGACAGTCCATACAATAAACCATTACAATTATCAATATGGCTAATTACAAAAGCATGAACAAGTCTTTCTGTAGTGTTCTGATCAAGGTAACGTCTTATCTTTCCAATCTTATGCAACCCATAAGAAGAAGAACGGCATATCTTGCTTATATGACTTGACATTGTCAGTTGATTGTCCATCATTACCCCTAGGTTCCGCGCCCACTTTGTTGGTTGAAGACTGGAGTGATTAAAAGTGACAGGAGGGAGCAAACTTCTTGTTCGATGACGGGAAGACAAGGGAAGCAATTCAGTTTTTCCTTCATTTATCGATAGGCCATTTTCTGTAGACCATGCCGATATCTCCTGTAGGCATGCCTCTAATTTGGGAATCACTTTGGGCCAATCATCACGATCAACTGTAGCATAGAGCTGGGTGTCATCAGCGTACATAGCGTGACAAAATCCATGTCCCTTGATGATGTCTTCAAGGGGTGAGGAGTACATCGTAAACAGAATAGGGCCCAACACCGAGCCCTGTGGCACTCTACGAAGCAGTGCTTGGTTAGCTGACGTCTTTCCTCTGATGACGACAGACTGAGAACGACCCATAATGTATGATTTGATCCAATTGAAAGCACCACCACTGAATCCAAATCTGTTTCGTAGTCGAAGAAGTAAAATGTCGTGGGATAACGTATCAAAAGCTGCCGAATAATCTAACATGAGCAGAACTGCTTCTTGACCACAGTCCAATGCAAGGAGGAGATCATTGCAAACCTTCAGCAACACTGTCTCACAACTGTGATGTTTCCGGTATGCAGACTGCATGAATGGATACAAGTTGTTAGATGTCTTCTCCGATTCGCTCTTCAAACGATTTCTTATTTTCCTACGCCAGACACCCCCTTGCGAACTTGAAAAAAAAATCCTTAAAAACGCCCCCTTCCCGCTTTCCATCTGATTCACTCTAAACAGTTCTATTGATGTTTTTCCTTTTTTGGGGGGGGGGGTAAAATGTTATTTTCTACCGAGTATTTCTTTTTTTGTTCCGCTATCTTCTTCCTTTCTCCTCTTTTGGTTTAAGTCATTTCTTTCATAATTATATTGGTAACAATTGTTTCTCGTTTCCTTGTCTTATACTATACCTTCCACCCTTCTCCTGCCCTCATTTTTTATTTTCTTATTTTACCATTATCAGATTATAACGCCGTTTTGATATCTCACTTTGCATTTCTCCTTTATAAAGCACACCTCCTGTTGAAATTTTTTTATTTGACTGATCGTGTGGCAACGAAGAAAATGAATGTAAGATGTTCGCCATATAACGTTTTCTTTTACATTTCTAAAGCCGTTTCAAAGCTTATAAAGTACATAAAAGAGCTTTCCGCCGCGATACGTCCTATCCTTTTCTTTCTTGATTTGCCGTCATCATGACCTAACAGTTCTTTTTTTCCTCTTTACCTTCCTGGTTTGAAGTCATACATCAATTCAATGATTATTATAAGACTATGTTCTTTTTTCATTTATCGTTTTGCACCTTCAAGATGAACTGATAGGCCGACCAATTTACCCGATTTTTGCAAGAGTATTCCTATAGTTTGCTTCGGTTATACAATTTTTCTTCATCTAAACACAACTAAAGACTTCTCAACACAGTTTTCTCCTTTCTCCTTATTCTTCCTCTCCTTCCTCTCCGCCTTTTCATCTGTAGCGCCATTTTCTTCTCTGCCCGATTTAAAGTAATCTACACTGATCATTTGATGTTTTGAAAGTTAGAATTAGCATTGGCATACCCCGACCAGGTGATTATTTTTAGTTCTTTTATTAGTTTTTGTTTTCCCCTCGTTTTACAGCACATTGGTTTTTTGACAGAAATTTGTCTCTATTGCCATCGTGATTTTAGTCGACCTGTAATCATTTTGAAGGCGAATTGCATGAAGACGAAATTTGACTGTTCCCCTTTTTCAACCACCAGCGCCATAATCTCCTCCACAATAATTGACACCAAACTTATGAGACGCCCCAGACACGAAAACACCTATGTCGCTGCATCTTTTCTTCTTTTCTCCTTCTTCTTTCTTCTTCTTCTTCTTCTTCTTCTAATCTTCTTCTTCTTCTTCTTCTTCTTCTTCTTCTTCTCCTCCTTCTTCTCCTCCTCTTTCTCCTAGTCTGGTCGACCCCATCTCTCTTAAACCTTCAAGCCAACTGTTACAAGAATTAATTGACAGAAAATTATCTTCTCAAGGTTTATTTACCCGAGTTTGGTTAGAGTGCCCCCTTCATTTCTTTCTTCCACTTTTAAAAATGGCTAATATTAACCATTTAAAAAGTGGTATGGCTATACAAGTTTATGTTCTCCCTCCTAATCATCTTCTTGTCGTTTCAGCTCCTTTTCTTTCTTTCACCTCGCAAAAGAAAAAAAAAGCGAAATAAGTCGCAGTCGGTTTGTGAACTTACAACCTTTGATAAATGAATTATTTTTGCTTTTTTGTTCTCTACTAAAGAAAATACCCGTAATCACTGAAAACCAATTTTGTAGCGCTGTTAAATCGATCTTTCTTTTGAACGTTATATCTGGGTCTTTTTTATCATTATTATTTTTTAGACACTCATGCGAAGTGAAAAGAGCATGATCATGAACAGAATAATGGTCATCTTCACTATACCCTTCTTAATTTTAATTTCAATAAAATGAATCCATACAGTCAACTGCCTTTTGAAAACCTCTTTTCTTTAAGTTGTTTTAGCACTGGCTCTAGATCTATTATCCCTCATCACGATCTCCGGCATGACCCTATCCCTACCCCCGCCTTTGCTATAGAATTCGCTGCCCGTTAAAAGGAACGCTTTCATCAGAATAATGAAAGCTATACCTTTGGTCTGTCTTTCTAAAAACCGGAGATTGGGGGGGGGGGGTATTATAGGCCCTTTTGTTATCCTTTCTTTGTCCTCGTTTTTTAGCTTTTAAAAGTCATACAACGCTCAAGCCTTTTGAAAACTTCTTCTTTCTTTCACAGAGTTTCACTCTTTCATCCAGGCGTCCACTTATTTTCCTCCCGGCTCAGCCCATCCACACACACCTTTGCCCATGGATTCCTTCTTCAATATGTTCAATATACTGTCATCCATTCATTTACACTTTCCCCGAGTTTTACAAATGTTCAAGAGAGACATCCCTAAGACACCGATGTCTTGTCAACAAGCTTCTTCTTTTCTATCTTCTATTCCGTTAACTCCCCCTCCGATAAACCACAACCAATTAAGACTTATCATATTTATTTTGGTCTAATTGATTATGCACCAATTATCATGAATTCTGATAGATCCCTGGCCCTCCGTTCCTTTCTTTCTTTCTCTTTTCTTTCTCTCTCTCTTTCTCTTTCTCTTTCACTGTATCTCTCTCTCTCGTTCTTTCATTTAAATTTGGTATCATTTTAAAATCTAAATTTGCATAAAAAACGGATTAAATGTCTTAATCAAGGGTCGTCCATTTTCTTTAATCTTATTAACACGAAACTTTCGAGAAAAATATTTTCATTTTCGATAATTAATTTTTTTTAAATCAAAGTTTACAACCAAAAGCGTCATTAACGTATTACCGCCACCATCTTCTCTACAATAATGTTTAAAGCAGGTAAACTCAAAATCCAAGATGGCCGCCAGCGGCCATTTTGGATTTTCGCCTATATCTCAAATTGCTCAATGCTGACAGAGCTCCAGCATGTGGATTGTTAAAACAGAAGTTCTGAACAGTCGATATCAATTTTTAAAAACTGTAACATTCAAATGCAACCTTAGGCCTAAAATCCGGGTTTGGCTGCCGGACTAATACGCAATTTTCTTGTTGCGGAATAACGAAGCTTCGGAATAACAAACTTTCGGAATAACGTACATCATCTCCTCATGCCCATGCCTCTAGAGGAATATAATGTATTGAAATTATAATACTCAAACGTTATTTTCGTGACTGGAAGTAGATTGGAAGATATCGGTCCATCAATTGCGGTGTGTGTTCACTTTGCGGTCCTCAAAATCCATATGTTTAGGCACGTTAGGGATAATGCGTTAAAACAACAATATAAAAAACGATGCATGCCTCTATAGAGGAATATATTATAATGAAATAAAACAAATTATTATACTCACACGTTATTTAGTGAATAAAAACAAACTATTATACTCAAACGTCATTTTCGTGACTGGAAATAGATTAGAAGATTTCGGTCCATCAATTGCCATGATTGCAATAATAATAATAATAATAAGCGGTTCTTAGAGACGCATAATACCATATAAATAGTCTCTATGCGTGTAGAATTATTGTTTTGTATAGGACTAATACATGTGCTTCTTAAAAAGATACGTTTTTAACACAGATTCGAATCTGTTGAAATCAGTTATTGATCTTATATTATGAGGTAGCTTGTTCCGCAATTTTGCTGCCATTTTCCCAAAAGCTCTATCACCAAAAGTCTTGGACTTTACTCGTACTTCAGAGAGAAGATCCTTTGATTGTGAACGAAGATTTCGACTATTACCGTGTTCACTTTGGGGTCCTCCAAATCCATATGTTCAAAAACTTATATTAAATGATGCATTCCTCGAAAAGGAAATATTTATTTTAAAAAAAACATTTATGTAACGAAATGCCATTGTGACAACTAAAGAATATGTTGCCTTATAGATTTATATCTGAATATAATTCATCAAATGTCTCGCGTGTTCATTTCGGTCGGTTCGCCAAACTGCCGCTGCAGTATTGCCAGGGAAAGCCCCTTGAAATAATAATAAAAAAGTGCCCCATGTCTCTCGATTGATATTACCGTATTCAAATAAAACCAGGTATAATACTCAATTACAATTTTAAAGACTAGACATTTCGTTACTCGATGAAAAAGATTTGAAGATATCGGTCCATCAATTGCGGTGTGTGTTCACTTTGCGGTCCTCAAAATCCATATGTTTAGGCACGTTAGGGATAATGCGTTAAAACAACAATATAAAAAACGATGCATGCCTCTACAGTGCGTCCCAAAAAAAACTTTACACTTTTGAAATGGCTGCCAAATAAAAAAATATATGATTCTGGCGGAAAAGGTTTATATTTATAAATAGCTCATGGACTCAACTTTCATATGAGACCAAAAAGGCCGAAAATAATTCATGCTTGGGTGAGCACTGCTCACTTTTGTAAAGGGTATGAAAATTAGGTTGCGCAGGAATTGCACCTTTCAATTTGTGAGAGATGAGTCCTTTGGAGGTTACAGAATTGAGGGTGATATGATGAATTCATGATCAGTTGCAATCAGTTTAGGTTTGCTGAGTGAATTTTATGGTTTATTAAATCAAAATTTTATGCATGAGTGAACGGGAATTCCATTCATTATTGTAGCATTGTACCTTTCCCTGGTAGACTCAGTGGTGTGTTCATGGAGTCAGGATTGGGTGATGGTACATGGTGCAGGGGAGGTGAGATGTAAGGTAGGACTTTGTTGGGTAGATGGGATAAGGGTTAAGAGGACATGCATGCCCCCCCCCCTCTCTCTCTCTCTTCATGGGTGTGCTTGTGCATATCTTGACAATTCACATGTGTTGGTCTCCTCTCCAAAATATCCCGACCACATTCCCTAATCCCGAATTCTACCTGCATTTCCAAAATTGGACTGGGACTGGTATCACCCATTGACACCTGAAGTCAATTGCATTCTATCGGTCAATCAGTCAATACCAAAGTTAGACGATCAACATTTAGGTATCAATCAACTAATCAATGTATCAGTCAATCAATTAGTCAATCAAACATTCAATCACCATTCAGCTGTTTCAATCAATGAATCATTCAATAAATCAATCATAATTAATCAATAACTCAGTCAATCACTCAATCAAAGTGTATCCAACCAACCAGTCATTTTAGCAGTTGAGTTTCGGACAAGAAAAACGGTACAGTGTAACACTAATTGGTAAAATGAACATGTCATTCTTTGTTTTCAGTTGATTTTCATTCATTTCAAGTTTACAACTGCTTCATCCATCTTGTAAGAGAAAAGAAGGGGAAAATAAATGATGATGGAAATTAAAAATCAGAGTCTCAATGATTCAATGGTCAGAGTTCAATGGTCCACGTGTCCACCTCCTCCTTCAATGCACAATCTTGCTCTCTTCATAAGGGATAAGGGAAGGTGGTTTGGATATTTTGGAGTGGAGACCAAAGAATGCGATTTGTCAAGATATGCACCAACACACAGGAAGCAAGAGAGAGAGAGACAGAGAGACAGAGAGAGAGAGAGAGAGGGGGGGGCATACTGTCCTTTTGACCCTTATCCCATCTAGCCGACAAGTCTTACCCTATCTCACCTCCCCTACAACATGTACCACCACCCAATCCTGACTCCCATGAACACACCACTGAGTCTATCAGGGAATTGGACAATGCTACAATAATGAATGGAATTCCCGTTCACTCATGCATAAATTTAATTTTGATTTAATAAACCATAAAATTCACTCAGCAAACCTAAACTGATTGCAACTGATCATGAATTCATCATATCACCCTCAATTCTGTAACCTCCAAAGGACTCATCTCTCACAAATTGAAAGGTGCAATTCCTGCGCAACCTAATTTTCATACCCTTTACAAAAGTGAGCAGTGCTCACCCAAGCATGAATTATTTTCGGCCTTTTTGGTCTCATATGAAAGTTGAGTCCATGAGCTATCCGTACATATAAACCTTTTCTTCCAGAATCATGTATTTTTTATTTGGCAGCCATTTCAAAAGTGTAAAGTTTTTTTTGGGACGCACTGTATAGAGGAATATATTGTAATGAAATAAAACAAATTATTATACTCACACGTTATTTAGTGAATAAAAACAAGCTATTATACTCAAACGTCATTTTCGTGACTGGAAATAGATTAGAAGATTTCAATTCAATTCAATTCAAAATGGTTTTATTCAGAATAAACATGCTTTATACATTAGACATTTCACATGAAAAGCAGCTAAAGCTGGATAAATCATGTTTAAATGTTTGATATATTTACAACAGTAAAAAATATACATGTTTAAAAAGGTCAATGGCAAGGCACATGAAAATTAATTAAATACCAGTATAAACATGTAAAAAAAAACACTAGTTCAAACATTCACTCTCCTAGGTTTGTACAAAGGATAAGACGGTATGAGTGCAATCATGACAATGCAGAAGAAATATTTGAATATACAGAGGAAGAAGAGCAGGACTGAACGGGAAACTGGCATTTGATTTCGGTCCATCAATTGCCATGATTGCAAAGGACCGCAAAGTGTTCACTTTGCGGTCCTCCAAATCCATATGTTCAAAAACTAATATTAAATGATGCATTCCTCGAAAAGGAAATATTTATTAAAAAAAAACATTTATGTAACGAAATGCTATTGTGACAACTAAAGAATATGTTGCCTTATAGATTTATACCTGAATATAATTCATCAAATGTCTCGCGTGTTCATTTCTGTCGGTTCTCCAATTTGCCGCTGTAAGCGGAGGGCCAAAAGCAGAAAAGGGGAGTTTCGTTCCACCATCTGTACAAACTAAGTAGACCATGCTCATTTTCTAGCTTAAAGCATAACACACAATATTCAAGAGGTCTACCTCAAAAAATTAGTAGCGAAAGCTTCCAAATCCAAGATGGCGTCCAAAATGGCCGCCATTTTGACGGAATTTGAATTTTTCAAGATAAAATTTGATAGAAACATCCAATTGCAACGAAATTGGTCTCATCTGAAAGAGAATTAAATTCCCTACAGTTTGATGCCATTTGTGAGTAATGTCAAAGTAATTCGGTCTAGATATTTAGTCAAAAAGTGTGTTTTTTGACATTTTTTCCCAAAAACTGAAAATTTGCAAAATGCATGATTTAGCATAAATCAAGAAAAAAATTAAAAATTGTCTTGAAACCTTCCAGAAAACTTTCTCGATATTCAATAATCATCTGTGGAAAATTAGAAAGCAATACCATTCTCCGTTTTAAAGTTATAATGTCTCAAACTTGAAAACTCATATGTCATAAATTTCTCTTCTTGCATATGCATGTGTTATATTCCCATAGACTATAATGCATTAACATGCATGTTGCCCTGTACAGAAGTGCAGACGTGGATTTTCGCTCTACAAACCAAGAAGGCCATGCTTATATTTGTGCTTATTGACATGTTTGTAACTAAACTTGGATGATAGATGCCTTACACAAACTCCAGTGTTATTGGGGAGTCAAAGGTCACATATGTAGGTCAAAGGTCAAATGAGGTCAAATGTTAACATTTTCCGTGCATATTTCTACTGGGGTTGGTAACTTTAGAACCATAAGTCCATTTGTAACCAAACTTGGATAGTAGATGCCTTTCAGGGACATAACTGGTATTTGAGGGTCAAAGGTCATGTATGTAGGTCAAAGGTCAAATGGTAAAATATTCATGCATATTTCTACTGGGGTTGGTATGTTTAGAACCATAAGTCCATTTATAACAAAACTTGAATGGTAATTACCCTTTAAGGACCTCATTGTTATTTGGGGGTCAAAGGGTGCAGGGTCATGGGTGCAGGTCAAAGGTCAAAGGAGGTCAAATGTTAAAACTTTCCTGCAATTTTCTATTGGGGTTGATAGCTTTAGAACGATGACTCCAAACTTGGATGGTAGATGCCCTATACAGGGTGGCCCAGAAAGAACGGAAAACCTGTGATCCTTAATTTCAGCGAGATTAATAATATAATGTGATAATTTTTCATTTGGTTTGAAAGACAATTTTCTTTGAAAACGACAGTGATATTACATTTAATATTCCCAGGACTTATTTTAGACAACCACTAGGAAAACGGCATTTTCAAGAGTTTTCTCCCATTTCTCCTTGATCTACCATTTACTGGTTCAGTTCACCTGCCTGGTGTCCCATCACCGTGTTTGAGTCCCTTGTTTTTAATACTTAGTAGAATAAAAACTAGAAACATTGGGATTGTGTCAAAGAATGCATTAGCCTCAATCCCACTTTGAGTTATGGATAACTGTATCCTGAACTTTATTGATAAAATGATAAAGCAAAAATGGTAGGTATCAATACAGTAGGAACTTATTTGGGATTCCCCACGTGTCTGCATATACTGAATCGCTGTAAAACAAATATCTACATGCTGAGATGTCTGGAAATAGTATAAGGTACCTCTGAACCATACAAATACATCGTATTATTGATATATTAATCCTTTCCTTGAGGATTAAGCTTTTATCTTCACTGGCAACTTGAGTACTTAACAAATTAAGAAGGTTAATGGGAGAAATTCATGATTTGTAAACAAATTTGTTTACAAATTAAGTATTCACGTGGTGAAATTTTCAGCTCCCTGAAAAAAAATTAAAATAAGATTACAAGACATATGAGAAAGTCCTTAAAATTAGCTCATTGGAAGTATGAGATGTAGAATCCTGTGTCTACACTTTTTAATTGCCTGTTGCCATTAATATTATGTACAATTTATTAAAAGCACCAAAATTTCAAAAACAGAAAGGTTACAAAACAGTCCTTTTTGCCGTTTCCGATTGCTACACGAATAAGAGACAGTGCAAAGGTACAATGTTGTATGTATTTGTATTTAAATTCTATTTTGTATTAACTGGTCCAATTTCTTCTGTTGATATTTGTATGCATGCACACTGTTAATTTTATGTATTTTTATGGATTTAATGGATTGACTTTTTTTATGCCGCTGTTAGAATCAACTTAAAGTTAGCTGTCTAATTAAAATTTAGATGTATATAATTATACTGAATAATAAACTGTAATATACAAATAATGAGTTTTTAACTAATGAGAAATTAGACATTTTTTTTAATTACTAATCATGCTTATGATAGCTTATTATCTTGTGAAGTCATTTTGTACTAATTTATATTCAATTTATATAATACAATAACCACAACTGCACCAGATAAATCAAAGAACAACTTCCAATGAGTTGAAAAAATAACTTAATGACACTAGAATATTTAAAGTGTTCTTTGAAAGAGTGCTCTCGCTGCCATTTTATCATATTTCTAGAGCTATTATTTTCTTTCCATTAAATGTGACATGTGTAATTTGTAATTTCAAAGAATATAACACATTCAAAATTGTATAGCCATTATATATTGGCTGCGAAGCAAGATGATAAGGACCATTTCATCTATCTATCATATATCTATTTACATAATGATATTGAAACCTTTCCATCCCGGCGCTTTCTGACCCTACTCTCACTTTCACTAATTTCATGGGGGGGGGGGGGTATGTAGAAAAACAATATTTTCCCACTAAATATATAATAAATTGCATGGTAACTCAACACCCCTCATGAAGGACATTCATTTGTAAAAAAAAAATCTTTTCATCTGAGACCTATTTAATTCCAATTTGAAGTTTCTAACAATTTTTATGATCTAAATATATTTTCTGCTTATGGCTCCCTGCTTATATGTGGAAGAGTCACAATGATTATGTCAACAACAAAATGAAAAGTTGTGAAGAACATATGTACATGTATCTCATGCAAAGTTTGCATCCATATATTCAATATCAAATGATATAAACCTACAACCCAAGCCCCATAACATGTGGAATTGAGGTCCCTATATAGGGCATCTACCATCTAAGTTTGGAGTCATCGTTCTAAAGCTATCAACCCCAATAGAAAATTGCAGGAAAGTTTTAACATTTGACCTCCTTTGACCTTTGACCTGCACCCATGACCTTTGACCCCCAAATAACAATGAGGTCCTTAAAGGGTAATTACCATTCAAGTTTTGTTATATATGGACTTATGGTTCTAAACTTACCAACCCCAGTAGAAATATGCATGACTATTTTACCATTTGACCTTTGACCTACATACATGACCTTTGACCCTCAAATACCAGTTATGTCCCTGAAAGGCATCTACTATCCAAGTTTGGTTACAAATGGACTTATGGTTCTAAAGTTACCAACCCCAGTAGAAATATGCACGGAAAATGTTAACATTTGACCTCATTTGACCTTTGACCTACATATGTGACCTTTGACTCCCCAGTAACACTGGAGTTTGTGTAAGGCATCTATCATCCAAGTTTAGTTACAAACATGTCAATAAGCACAAATATAAGCATGGCCTTCTTGGTTTGTAGAGCGAAAATCCACGTCTGCACTTTTGTACAGGGCAACATGCGTGTTAATGCATTATAGTCTATGGGAATATAACACATGCATATGCAAGAAGAGAAATTTATGACATATGAGTTTTCAAGTTTGAGACATTATAACTTTAGAACGGAGAATGGTATTGCCTTCTAATTTTCCACAGATGATTATTGAATATCAAGAAAGTTTTCTGGAAGGTTTCAAGACAATTCTTAAATTTTTTCTTGATTTATGCTAAATCATGCATTTTGCAAATTTTCAGTTTTTGGGAAAAAATGTCAAAAAACACACTTTTTGACTAAATATCTAGACCGAATTACTTTGACATTACTCACAAATGGCATCAAACTGTAGGGAATTTAATTCTCTTTCAGATGAGACCAATTTTGTTGCAATTGGATGTTTCTATCAAATTTTATCTTGAAAAATTCAAATTCCGTCAAAATGGCGGCCATTTTGGACGCCATCTTGGATTTGGAAGCTTTCGCTACTAATTTTTTGAGGTAGACCTCTTGAATATTGTGTGTTATGCTTTAAGCTTGAAAATGAGCATGGTCTACTTAGTTTGTACAGATGGTGGAACGAACTCAAAAAATAAGCTAGATATTTGACTTTGGCCCTTCGCTTACTGCAGTATTGCCAGGGAAAGCCCCCTAAAATAACAATATAAAAAGTGCCGCATGTCTCACGATTGATATTATCGTATATTCAAATAAAACAAGGTATAATAAGCGAATACAATTTTACAGACTGGAAATTTTCGTTAATCGAGGAAAAAGATTTGAAGAATTCGGTCCATCAATTACAGTGTGTGTGTTCGCTTCGTGGTCCTCCAAATCCATATGTTAAGAGATTATGGGTAAATAATGGTATAAAACCGAAGCATGCATTTAGAGGAACATTATTGTATTCAAATAAAACAAAATATACTAATCAAATGTTATTTTCATAACTAGAAAATTCGTTACAGACAAATGTTTATTTACCCTGATCCATCAGTAGGTGTGTAAGCATGATCTTAATGTTTGCATCGCAAAAAAATCGTTACCATGGCAACACGATGCGTTGGAAACATGTATCTTACTTTCCCAATCATAAATTATTATCATACAGGTTAATGTGATTTAAGTATTCGTATTGAAAACAATTTCTATTTTCGGTCCCTCAAAGTCAGTTGGATACATTTCGGTCCCTCAACTGCAGTATGTGTTCACTTTGCGGTCCTCCAAATCCATATGTTCAAAAACTAATATTAAATGATGCATTCCTCGAAAAGGAAATATTTATTAAAAGGAAAACATTTATGTAACGAAATGCTATTGTGACATCTAGAGAATATGTTGCCTCATAGATTTATATCTGAATATTTCGGTTCATAATATCTCGCGTGTTCATTTCTGTCGGTTCTCCAAACTGCCGCTTCGGTTTTGTCAGGAATAGCCCCTTAGAATAATAATAAAAAAAAGTGCCGCATGTCTCACGATTGATATTATCGTATATTCAAACAAAACAAGGTATAATAAGCGAATACAATTTTAAGAACTAGGAATTTCGTTACACGATGAAAAAGATTTGGGGAATTCGGTCCATCAATTACAGTTTGCGTTCACTTCGTGGTCCTCCAAATCCATATGTTAAGAGATTATGGGTAAAATAATGGTATAAAACCGAAGCATGCATTTATAGAGAACATTACTGTATTCAAATAAAACAAAATATACTAATCAAATGTTATTTTCATAACTAGAAAATTCGTTACAGACAAATGTTTATTTACCCTGGTCCATCAAAGTAGGTGTGTGAGCATGATCTTAATGTTTGCATCGAAAAACAATCGTTACCATGGCAACACGATGCGTTGGAAACATGTATCTTACTTTCGCGCCAAAAACATGCAAAATGTTTAGAATCTAATCCAAAATACGGCCGATTCCAGTTTATGGCCCCAAACATTCAAAACCCATGTCATATTCGTCTTTCTCTCTAGGATTGTACAAGAAAGTATACTGAAGAGATTGAAACATTGAAAAAGTGGGGTCCATGTGCTTGTTTTTGAACTATCGTCGCCCTAATAGCTGCGAATCGGCTTGAAAACCACAAAACGTGCCAAAAACATGCAAAAGGCTGAGAATCTACACTGAAAACGAAAGTTGGTCAAATGACTAAAAAGATTAGTCATTCACTATGTCTCATTTGACTAAGAAATAATTAGTCATTTGTTTTTAAACTGACTAATATTAATTAGTCAATCAAATTATGTCTTATTTGAGTAATCCTGGATGAGAAAGAATTAGTCCGTAAATAGTCCTACACTGAAATCAGTTAGTCTTACTTTAGTCTTTTTACTAATCATTTGCTAGTCAATGATGACATGACGTGGTGCTGACGTAAGCTGTCAGTCATGGGAACTAATTTCACACATGCATATTCAAATTGTAAATATACTTTTTAAAAACAATGGCTGTTCTTGACATCCTGAATGCTTGTCATAGGCTTGACTGACATAGCAACAAGTACAGCTGAAGTAGTGTACGCAAACTTGATTCCAAGTTATTTTTGTAGTTAATAGACCTGTTTACTAACATATTCAAATTTTATGCATACCTTTCAATCATTGGTTGTTGTTGATAACCGGAAAGCTTGCCAAAGGCTTTCAAGACAGAACAACAAGATAAGTAATGTTACCCAAGTAGGCAAGTACTAGTGTTTGTTCATTACTAACAGGTTTAAGGAATATCTCCTTAGTCTATAGTGCAGACGTCCGGTCCGGGTTTTCCTGAGATGATATAAACCCTTTCATTGGACTTCTCAATTAAACACAGGAATAATGCCTGCAGAAATAGGTAAAAATATCCCCTCAGGTATGCAGTATTCAGTTTTCTGAGAGTAGGACCTCCAAAAGAGGGGTTTTCCCACTAAAGAAAGCATACGAATTGCGAATCGCGAGCAATATTCGCCGATTCACATCACATTTCATTACACAATGCTATTGCTATTTGAACATAATCACCGTTACCACCTAATTTGCCATTAGGCAACCTAACCAATTGTACTGGTTGCCTGGCTGCAGTGGCGTAATGAGCCAAAATATTGGGGGGGGGGGGGGGGCTCAATCTTTGTGAGGAGCGAAGCGCCCAACCCTGAGGGAGTGTAGCGACCGAGCCGTGGTACCCCCCCCCCCCCCTCACGATACGGAGCTTTTTCATTTCTTCGACTTAAATTCCAACTTCAGTTCAGTTCAATTTTTATTTTCTCTCATTTCCAACAAAAGGATTTCATTTTAGTGGGGCGGTAGTGAGCACGCGAAGCGTGTGAATCACTTAATGAGCGCGCAAAGCGCGCTCCCTAGGGGGGAGGGTGCAGGGAGGGGGGAGTTTGTAGCTCCGACGTTTGATGACATGTTTGATGACATGTACTGTTATGGATAAACGTGTCATGAATCTACCGACCGGAAAAGGATATTTTTTCATGAACTTGGAAACATGATTATGAAAACATGCAGCCCAAATAATCTTCTTAAGTTTCAAACAAATGCCAGCGTTACACAAAATACTTTATTACTTATGACAATAATACAGACATAGACACTATGAAATAAAAAAGACGAGCATGGAGAGGGTGTGATGCGGTGGGGTACCAGGGTTTCACTCCTACAGTGGCGTAGCTAGGATTTAATTTTAGTGGGGCGGTTGTGAGCCGCGAAGCGTGTGAATCACTTACTGCACCCTCCCCCTAGGGGGGAGGGTGCAGGGAGGGGGGAGTTTTCCCCCTCCCGCGCGAAGCGCGGAAGCTCCGACGTTTCTTTGAATTGTTCCTTGTCTGCTCCCGCTCTTCTTACGTTCTCTTACCTTTTTCTTTTCTCGCTCCTGCCTTTTTTCCTTCTACTTTTTCTTTCTTTTTTGTTGGCGTTTTGGAGGGGTGACCGCCCCCATCGTCCCCCCCCCCCTGGCTACGCAAGTGCACTCCCATGGTAAAGGAGTTTTTTTCAGTATTGATGGTTTGCAACTCTGTAAAAGAACAGTATTTGGGACTGCAAACTTAAAGCCCGTGTCTAGTTTTGGTAAATCTAAGAATATTCATTATCAAAGTTTGAATCCATTGTCAGATAAACAGATAAAACCAAGTGTTATATCATAAAACACATTTTGGAAAGAAAGCTCTGTGGACTCGTGATTGCCATTGCTTGTTGTTTAATTCTGCTCGAAGGCAGCGATACAAACGTGATGCCATTTGAATACGATTCATAATATAACCAACAGATATACAGAATACCAGAACAATCTGCCTTATTTGCTAGAATGCAGGGATACCAACTCCGTGCCATTTGGATACAATATTAAGGCACACACAGACAATAAACAATGAAATGTTTCGCGGTTTTTAACACTTCTTTTAACATAAGGCAGTATTCAAACTCGACACTTTGTCTTGTGTCAAACTCATGAGAACACGGTCAGTCATGTAAGTTAGTGTTTTAATACCGTTTTCACAATATAGTAACTGGACTAATTTCAAGTATGCAAAAATATGCGGTTACCATTACTTATTACCGAACAAGTACAGAGTAAACACTTTTATGCCTTTTGAGTGGCATAAGGACTGGTATAAATATTTATCAAGAGATTGCTGGGCGGTGGTAACTCGACCCAGCAAGCAGTTTACCTGCCAACAGGATGGTACCTAGCGTGGCAATTCGCATCTTTCTTGTGATGCTAATGCCCCCCAAACACCTTCCAACTAACCATTACGTGATTCGGAGCATCATATCGTTTTTAGCACTCTACACAATTTATATCAAACTACTGAGCGTGACTCATCACGATGATGAGCGAGCTGGGAAAGGATAACTTGGCCCAGCAAGCGGTTTACCTGCCAATGGGAGGATAACTAGAGGGGCAGGCGAGCTACCCCATCCGGCCCAACCTCCCACCATTACATGATTTAGAGCAATCTATATCAATCTACTGAGCATGACCCGTCAAAATGACGAACGAGCTGGGCGGTGGTAACCTGACCCAGCAATCGGTTCACCTGCCAGACCGATGGTAACTACGGTGGCAGGCAGGCTGCCCCGGCCATCCTACCCAACTTCCCGCCGTTACGTGAACTGGTATCATCTGGGGCAAACTAGATAAATATACTAAGCCTGGCGCATCGGGATGATGAGCCAGGTGGACAATAGTAACTTGACCTGCAAACGGTTTACCTGCCTACAGGATAGTAACTACAGTGGCAGGCAAACTGCCCCATCCTACACAAACTCTGGCCATTACACGATTTGGAGCAATCCACATAAATCCAGATAAGTGTACCACACATGGGCAATGGTAACTTGACCCCGCAAACACTTCACCAGCCAACTGAATGCAGTGGCGTAACAGCCGGGGGGGCAGGGGGGGCACTCGGCCCCCCCCCCCCCCCCTGAAGGATTTCAGCGGGAAAATCCACCAAACCACCGGGAAAAAATGAAAGGGAGGGAAAGGAAGAAAAAGGAAGGGAGAAAGGGAAAGGAAGAAGAAGAAAGGAAAAGAAAGAAGAAGAAGAAAGGGAAAGAAAAGAGAAAGGGAAAGGAAGAAGGAGAACGGTAAAGAGAAAAGGAGAAAGGGGAAAAAGAAGAAGAGAGAGAGGAAAAAGAGGGAAAGGGGGAAAAAGAAAAAAGCAAAGGGAAACAAAAGAAATGAGGGATAATTTAGTACCAAAACCCCGGAGCTTCCGGGTGCTCCACTCCCCGGACCCCCGCAGTGGCTTTCCCTGTAGACCCCCATCATGGGCCCTAAGCCAGAACCCTGGGCCCCACCCGCTAAGGGCTTCGCAACAAACAACGCGGTGCGGGCTCACCTCCGCATATTCTATTTCTAGACTTAGATACCGGGAAATTTTCGGCTCTGCCCCCCCCCCCCCGATAACAGGCAGAGAATGTAAGAGACCGGGAATAGTCAACGAGCAATTCAAAGAAACGTCAGAGCTTCCGCGCTTCGCGCGGGAGGGGAAATCACCATCCCTGCACCCTCCACCTAGCATGCCTAGGGAGCGCGCTTTGCACTATCGTCCTCCTAAAATGAAATCCTAGCTACACCACTGATTCTAGACTTAATTACCGGGAAATTTTTTGCTATACGTATGCCCCCTCCCCCCCCCCCCCCCCATAACAGGCAGAAAGCGTAAGAAGAGCGGGAACTGACAGCGAAAAAACGTCGGAGCTTTGCGCGGGAGGGGGGAAACTCCCCCCTCCCTGCACCCTCCCCCCTAGGGAGCTCCGTCCTCCTAAAATGAAATCCTAGTTACGCCGCAGAAGATAGACATAATTACCGACAACTAACCATTCAAAGAAACGTCGGAGCTTCCGCGCTTCGCGCAGGAGGGGGGAAACTCCCCCCTCCCTGCACCCTCCCCTCTAGGAAGCACTACATTGGCGTAAATTCCGGGGGGGTGGGGAATCTATCAACCCCACTTGGGGGAGAGGGGGGATGGTGTGTACAAATTTCCCCCTATGCAGACACACTTTTTAAGGAAGAAAATTTATTTTAATTAATCAGTTATTAAAAATTCTGAATAACAACCATCATATCTTAGAATTTCTATGTGAAAATGCTATTGAAAACAAAAAAGTAGTTATTTTTGGCTTGCTCGCTTCGCTCGCTCGTCAAAATCTTAGGATTTCCATCCGAAAATGCGATTAAAATCGAGAAAAGTGGTTATTTTTGGCTCGCTCGCTTCGCTCCCTCGCAAAGATAGATTTCAAAATAAAAAATCATTAAAAAAGTTTTTTATCCCCCACTCCTCAAATTGGATTTACGCCGGTGGAGCACTACCGTCCTCCTAAAATGCAGTCCTAGCTACGCCACAGATTCTAGACATAGACTAGTTACCGGGAAATTTTGGGCTCTGCCCCCCCTGATAACAGGTACCTGTTACGCCCCTGACTGAATGGTAACTAGATTGGCAAGTGAGCTTGGCGATGATAACTCGACCCGCAAATGGTTTACCTGCCGACGGCATGATAACTACAGTGGCAGGCAAGCTGCCCCATCCTACCAAACCTCCCGCCGTTACGTGAACTGGTATCATCTGGGGCAACTATATAAATATACTAAGCGTGGCTCATCGGGATGATGAGCAAGCTGGGCAATAGTAACTTGACCTGCAAACGGTTTACCTGCCTAAAGGATGGTAACTACAGTGGCAGGCAAACTGCCCCATCCTACACAAACTCTGGCCATTACACGATTTGGAGCAATCCAGATAAATGTACCAAACATGGCTCATCAGAATGATGAGCGAGTTGGGCAATGGTAACTTGACCCCACAAACGCTTCACCAGCCAACGGGATGGTAACTAGATTGGCAAGTGAGCTGGGCGATGATAACTCGATCCGCAAATGGTTTACCTGCCAACGGCATGGTAACTACAGTGGCAGGCAAGTTGCCCCATCCTACCCAACCTCCCGCCGTTACGTGAACTGGTATCATCTGGGGCAACTATATAAATATACAAAGCGTGGCTCATCGGGATGATGAGCAAGCTGGGCAATGGTAACTTGACCTGCAAACGGTTTACCTGCCTACAGGATGGTAACTACAGTGGCAAGCAAACTGCCCCATCCTACACAAACTCTGGCCATTACAGGATTTGGAGCAATCCAGATAAATGTACTGAACATGGGTCATCAATATAACGAACGAGAAATCCCGCCATTATGCGATTCGGACTGATCTAGATACATTAGCCAAACTTGGCTCATCATAATAATGAGCAGGCTTCTTCATGTTGCCCAGCCTGTGACCATGCAACTGCATGTGTATTCATATATATCTATCATATCCCACCACAAAAATTGTATAAGATACCTATCACTTGCATATGACATTCAATGTATACATTGTAATCTGGGCTGGGTGGGAGGGAATAAAACTTGTTGCCTTCGGGCAGAAAAACGTGTGAAGCAATGACGTCTTCGGCGAAAGCGCGCTTTCAGCCCAATTGTTATGGTAACCTCTTGTTGACCTCACTGTTTACCTTTTGTGACTTTGTTCGTTATTTGAATATTGATGGTCTAGTGATAATGTGTTCCTATATCTGACTGCGTCCAGCCAAGCTTCTCCCAAAATATTAATGATCAGCTTATTGTGATCATGTTATTATATTATGCGTGTTTTCTGCCTTGCTATGCATGCTATTTGGGAAATTGTGAATGCGTTACTTAACAGTAGAAAGGAAGTCTAGGGAGAAGTAATGAAATTCGCGTGATAACACTAATATAAATTTGAAAATAAACCATGGTTGAAATTTATTTTTTTTGGGGGGGGGGGGGGGGGGGGGCCCCCCTCCAGTACGCCAGTGCCTGGCTGGCAACCAAGGAAAAAAGTGAAGTGAGAGCCCTGTGAATCTTTAAACTAAAGCTTTACAATCAGTTGTAATTGTTACCATATATCATGACGAATTTAAATCTAGTCAATTTTGCAAACCAAAACCAGCGAGAGCTCGGTGTTGCATCTGCGCTGTGATGCACCGTGAACAATCAGCTGATGCGCACAGCTGATCCATCAGCTGTGAGCGTGACGTTTTAACCTGCGCGGTAGGGATGCGCAGAAACATAACTGTGGAACGTCCTTAAGTATTCGTATTGATAACAATTTCTATTTTCGGTCCCTCAAAGTCGGTTGGATACATTTCGGTCCATCAATTGCCGTGGTGGTATGTATCCAAAACCGGTCCCTCAATTGCACCGTAGGCGCGTATGTGTGTGTTGTGTAGTGTTGTTTTATTTTGTTTTGTGATGAGTTGTGTTGGGGACTTTTACCCTTTCCCCTTGTGATCAAGTGCAGGTTTTGTTTTATTTTGGGTTTCTCTCTCTCTCTCTCTCTTACAATTGAATAGCAGTTCTTATTACTGAGAAGTGGTAGCTTAGATGCTATGAAGTTACGAGTATTGCATAATGTATTTTTTAGATTTCTGAATTCCTTTGCTACCTTTTTTCATATGTTAAGTCTGGGGTTTTTTATAAGAACACTAAAGAAAAAAAATCTGTTTTGGTCTATAACCTCATACACAATTGGAGCTTTTATTTGATAATATGCAAAAAGAAAAATGTTTTTTTTTTTCTCTTTTAAATGAAAATATGCCAACCCCCCCCCCCCCCCCCCCCTTGATTACAAATGATCAATGGAATACTATTGCCTCATTGAATGTCAGGATCTGGGATTCAGATCGTGGAAATCTGACTTATTGCAATGAAGGAAAAAAAAGGGGGTTCCCGTTGCACATCGATCAATTTGGGACTGCGTCATTCTTTTCATAAGGAAGAGCTCCCCCATCGTTTGCATAATTGTATTTTGAGTTTCATGACTTCGAAGCGCGGCGGAGTCAATGAAACTGAAATATCATACCACCAGGACTTACCGTTAGCAGTTTACATCTGTCGCCTTACTAATGCATTCACTTAGAGGGTATATGCGATATGCATACCAACCACATCTAGTCAAAAACATCTAGTTGTTATTTTATTAAGGTTCACTTGCCTAAGTGACCATAATCCTCTGAATGGCATCAATAGATTAGTCAATGATGAAGGTGACTTATTTGGAAGTAATTCTTTTTTTCAGTTATGCTCTTTCAAGATTTGGTAAGTATGATATAACGTTCAGTTAAAAGGAAATAGTTCGCAATTTAGAAGCAGACATGGAGATTTGTCGGCTTAGCTTTAGAAGAACGTGAATGCAATGAATGGTGGATTAGGTCATGAATGTAAATGAGGACAACTCAATTACTCTTAATGAATATAAAATACAACAACAATAGTGTTAGTCGTGTAAATACCGCTATGTCATAATTCCTATGATCGGATAAGTGGTGATAATTGGTGAAAACGCGCAACAAATGGCGGAACGTACACGCACGCACACCTTCACAAACACAATATTGTTTAAGCACAATTTTTTTAAATTTCACTTTTTAATTTATTTATTTTCTATTTATTTTCTGGGGGTTCATGCCATAAACATTGTGCTAAAGATCTATATTTGTATCAAATCTTGATAGGATGCCATGCATTCCAGGTGTCTATCCAGACATACAACTCTCTACCAGTCATTGGAGAGGATTTCACCTTGGTTTGTACCTTTACCCCTCAAATCATCAATCGGCGGGTAACTTGGGAAAGGGCTAATAGCCTTACTCTGGCCACCTATTCTTGTCTGCCATCCTATAAATGTCAAGGTAGTGTTTCTAACTCATCAAAGTTCAGCTTGTTTGGAGGCCTCAACAGCGTGAATCTTACAATCAATGAAATTACCATGAATGACAGCGACAATTACACATGCACAGTGAGCAGTACTTACGGGACAGAATATCCAAATTCGGCAAGCATGGAAGTGACACCACTGTTACCAGGTAGGATATTCATCAGATTGACCTTTACATATCAAAAACTTGCATTCTGGAAGGCATTAGACTAGCGCTTCATAGATCATTTTACGCTTACTGTTTTGATATCCCACTTGATTTCTGTTTTCTTCATCATTGATAAACTGTTTTATACTTTGGGGTGAATTGTTAAAATTTGCTTTAGTTTATTTATTTATTTTGTTTTATTTATTTTATACTGCAGGGTAGGCCTGTTAAGTTCTTAAAACTGCTTTACAAAGGCGCCCTGCAGTTTGAAATACATGTCAAGATAACTATAAAATATATCATCAAAAAACAATCAACGTCAAAAATACAAAATACAAAATATTTAATATCAGAAACAATTAACACCAAAATATAGAGTGGGAAGTGACAATTTAAACATACAAGTACATAGCATTGTAAATCAATGAAATATTATTTCGCTCTTTATCAATTCGTATGAAAGGCTTTGCATAATTTTTTAAAAACTAACAAGGAGGTACAAGCTTGTAAATTTGAAGGAAGTGCATTAAATAATTTGGGTCCGACATATGCGAAAGATTTTCTTTTATATTCAATTCTAGCTTTGGGAAGCTGAAGGGGGCATCGCAAAGAAAACCGTGTCCTCACGGGCCTTTTACATACTAAAGGTTTTAAATAATTTGGAACTAAATTATTCATTATTTTACATACAAGAACACAATACTGATATTTTATACGCTGATCTACTGATTGCCACTTCAGTGACTGCAACAAAGAAATTTGTGATGTATTATAATCTTTTTTCAAAAGCATTCTGGCATATTTATTTTGAAGTTTTTGTATCTTATCCAAATGTATTTTTGCACTGCTTCCCCAAGATGTACTACAGTTATCCATGTAAGGTAAAATCATAGAAAAGTACAGCTTCTTCATGATATCAAAGGACAGTAAGTGCTTAATTAATCCGCCTTATACAACCTATTGCCCGAGATATTTTACAAACGATATTAGTAATATGTTCACACCAAGTCAAGCCCGGATCGAGCATGACACCTAAGTATTTAATCTTTTTTACATTTTCTAATTGTATGTTCCTGAATTTCACTGACAAATAAGCACCCCTCAACTTTTTCTTTTGACCAAATACCATGGCTTTTGTTTTTTGCGGGTGTAAATGCATATTATTTAAGTCTAACCATTTACTTATTGAATCAAAATCATCTTGCAAATACTTTTGTACGTCCTTAATTGATTCACCGTGATTAAAAATGGCGGTATCATCAGCATAAAGAGACATTTTAGAATGTACATGCAATTTCAAATTACACATGTCATTAATAAAAATACAAAATATCAATGGACCCAGTATAGATCCTTGTGGGACACCTGATTTTATCTTCAAAAATTCACTGCGACAATTGTTTATCATTACAAATTGCCTTCTGTCTGTTAAATACGATTCCATCCAGTTGTATTCATTGCCAGTAATACCATAGAACTTAAGTTTTGCAAGTATAAAATTGTGAGGAATAACATCAAAAGCTTTGCGTAGGTCCAAGAAAATACCACCAGTAACATGTTTTCGGTCCATTTTATCATACAAAAAGTCGGTAATCTCAGTTAGACAAGTGGCAGTGGAATAAGACGGTCTGAAGCCAGACTGACAATTTGCAAGTAGATCATTTACATTTAAGTACTTATACAATTGATCATGTATTGCTCTCTCTAGTATTTTGGACAGGTCTGGAAGCACAGAAATTGGTCTATAATTGTCAATATCAAAAGATCCTCCCTTATGTACAGGAGTAATTCTTGCTGTTTTGAAATCTTCTGGAATAACACTAGTTTGTAAAGTTGCATTAAATAAATGGGTTAAAGGGCCAGCTATACTCTCTGCTGCCAGCTTAAGAAACTTAGGGTGAATGCCATCTACTCCGACCGCTTTCGAACAATCAATATGTAATAGTTCTTTCAAAACATACTCCTTTTTGATTGCACAAAATTTAAATTCACAATCTGGAATAAACAGAGTTTGTAAATGGTTTAATAAATCTTTCGAGAAATTACCCGAAGGGGCTTGCAACCTTGAGCCGACTTCATTAAAGGCTTTGTTTAGAACGTGAGCTATTTCATTGTTCGGTATTTGATCATTATCAATTGTTAATTTAACATCATGACTCGTGGTTTTATTTTTCTTAGGTATAAGCTTCGATAAAATGTTCCAGTTCTTTTTTATGTCATTTCGCAGTCCTTAAATTTGTCCTGATAATACTTCTTTTTCAAATTTTTATTCAAGTTATTAGCTCCGTTACGGAAAGACTGAAATTTATTCCACCAATAAATTAATCTTGTTTTTCTAAATTGCTTTCGATAATAATCCCTTTTGCGTGCTAACACCAAATAATCATCATTTATCCAAGGTACCCCTCTTTGTTTTTGCCGCACTGATATCACGGGGGCATGCCTGTCACAAATGTCCAGGAGTGTGTTTTTAAAGTAGTGCCACAATTTTTCAACATCAGTCCCACAAGAATAAAACTCATGCCAATCAACTTTCCTTACATCATCTTTAAATTTCTCACTGTCAAAGTACTTGAACGAACGACATTTAGTTATGTTGGGAGAAAGGGATCGATGTTTCCCTTTAATTGCAGTAAAATCACAGTGATCACTAAGTCCAGCTGACTGCACTCCTGACTTAATAATATTGTCAACAAGTGCATCAGAAATACATACCAAATCGATTACTGACTGGCTATGTGGTGAAATTCTAGTGGGTTCAGATATAACCTGTTTCATTTGCATTGTAGTAAGGAGACTGGAAACTTTTCTAGAAAGATTATTTACGGTTTGCATATTACAGTTAAAATCACCAAGAAGGATGACGTTGTTTGTAACTGTATACAATTTCTCAAGATTACTTTCAAGACTGTCAAAAAAATCTAAATGATTATCCGGTTTTCTATACAATATACCAATAAATAATGAGCTACTATTGCTACGTTGCAACTCCAACCAAATTATTTCTAAGGCAGCAGATTCAAGATCCAATCTCCTTATATATGATAAATTTTCTGATATAAAACCTCCCACTCCACCTCCATGAGTACATCTATCCCTCCTCTCAAACTTATAACCTTTAACAGAAATCAAGCTATCAGAATGTTCTTTTGTTAACCATGTTTCTGACACTCCTAGTAGATCATAAGGGTTATTATTCAGCCAACATTGTAAATCAGCAACTTTATTAACAATGCTTCTGACATTAAGATGAGCTAATTTTATACCTTTAATATCTTTTAGAGCAAAATCATTAGTTTCGGTTGACCTATCATCATTTGCGTCGACAGAAATATTATTACCGTTATACATGACTTCAGTAGATAGATCAGGATCATTCCAAAAAGGTAATACACTTTGCAGAATACATTTCGGGCACTGCCAATTTTCAAACAGTTCATCTGAATCATAGGTCTCTCTTGAGACCCCGCCACAAACTATATGCACCCACTGTGAACATACAGTGCATAACAAAGCCTTTTGATTTATTTTAACAGATTTATTACAAATTGAACATGGGTATTTAATCATTAAATCTTATGTTGAAATTAGGTTGAGAAGTGTTTAGTTATGATAAACAAGTACAGTCTATTATTCCACATAAGACTAAAAACGAAATACACTCTTTTTACTTCACCTTAAAAGATTTCTTTATTAAATCATGCTGAATTAAACGTTTACATAATGCTAGTACTGATACTAAGAAGGAATCTTTGCCAGATCAAGGTTAATAGTAATAACAGATGTTAATTACGATACAAAAACTCCATATGATGATTATTTTCCTCTTTACCAGCTCCGCCCCGATGGCTCTTAATTCGTGATGATGGATACCGTGTATACCCTAACAATACACCTCTAACCGTCATAGCTGGTGAGCAATATAACATCGCATGCGAGTCGCATGGTGCCAGACCTCCTGTGGTTCTAAATTGGGAATTACTGGGTGATATCTCTGTCAATTTTAGCAGTCAGTCTGATATCGTACAAGATGAGATGTATTTTTCGCGAAAGGCTGCTACAATCACGCCATCCAGGAATGATCAAGGAGATGGTCTCCGCTGTGTTTTATCACATGTCCTAACGACCAGTAATCACGAGCATTTTGTTTACCTCAACGTCCAAGGTAAGGATGTCTTTTACGGTTAAGTGCATGTCATCTTATTCCCATCCTTTGCAATCTCTGTAATAACTAAGTGCCGATGTCAATCTTTAGCTTGCAGGTCATGCCCTCTGATGACAGATCCTTCTGTTTGATTATGAGTTCAGAAAAGGAGACTATTTTTCATGATTCTAAAAAACAAATTTGATGGGATAGCAGCCGAATAAACATATTTTCGAGATCATAACGCATGGGAAACAATACAACTGTTTTGTTCATAAAGAAGACGACGAAGACGACTGTTAACAACTGATGTAGTTCAGAGTGTATCGAGATGTCATCGGTTCATTCAGCCACTTTCAGCAAAGTTTAAAGACCATTAAGGATTGGGTCAAAGCTGCACGAGATACAGTCCAAAAAGTGCAGCTATGGACAATGTGTTATACATAATTGCTCTGATACGTCATCTCATTAGAGTATACAAAATGCTTGCCATAAAACATGATGAACAAAACCTTAAAACTGAAATCAGCATATGGATAGGCTTTCAATTTACATTCAGTATCATGTACATGTATATTACCTTGATATCAAAAGGAATGCTTTTAAAACTCAAACCTTCTGTCAGCTTTCTATCAAACAGTAGTTTGCCTTTTTTTCCAGCCCTAGGCCAACTTACCCCAAAACTTATATAACTTTTTCCAGTCAGTGAAGGATGTCTATTTTTATCTCTCTCTCTCTCTCTCTCTTTCTGGCACTCAAAGTTCCACCAAGAAGCATCCAGCTTTCATTGTTTGACAATAACTCAGAAGACCTAACTAAGTCAGAGATTATTTACGTTTATGAGAACTCATCGACTTCATTCACTTGTAAAACTGTTGGGTCGCTACCAGCAGTTGAACTGTTCTGGAGGCTTGGTGTCATCTTTGATGTTCCGGGTGACATAAGCATGTCAACATATCGCAATGCTTTGGATGGAGGTTTGTTTGACACGGAAAGTATGATCAGAATTCGCGTGAGAAGAAAGCACCACAGGAAGCTTCTTTATTGCTATGCATCTTTAGGAAGTTTTATTACTGGATCGACATTCAGGGTACTTATGGTTTATGGTGAGTCTAGACGTTTTGGAATACATCCATGTTGTATTAACCCTTTAAAAAAAAGAAAGGAAAAAGGCGAAAAGTATTAAACAAAATTCAGTCATTACAATCCACCGGCAGGTCAACTGAATACTTACTTTTCTCCCCTTTTTTTCTCTAATTCAAATGACTTGTATACCCCCCCCCCCCCCGTAAAAAAATGGGGAAAGAAAAAACTTCGATTATTATCACAGGTTAACAAAACTTACAAGGCTTACAACCATAAACATAATAAGAATAGTGGATTTCGATTACATATGACACTTCTATAGCGTTCCACTATTATTAACCAGCCTTTGGTATGGTTTCTCTATAGTCATTTAGCATAACTGTATACTACACGCGGGTTTAGAGGGCAAATGCAGATTAATGCGTTGCCAAAGGGCATAATTATTAGCATCACAGCGGGAATTGAAAGGCGAATCACATGATGCATACTCCGGTAATTTATCCACTAGACCACGACACCATTACCAACATTTATCTTTTTCACATGTAAAGGCCCACCAGATGGTATAGCAGTGATTGCATCGGAGGATTTTGAAGACGGCATGCAGACCAGTATGAGCTGTACAGCTGTTAATGGATTCCCTGCTCCGCTCATCCACTGGTACATTGGATCAAGGAATTTGACAGAGAACTCGTCTCGCACGGCTTCACTGAATAGTGGTGGTCTGTATGATGTAGAAAGCATACTTAATCTCATACCAGAGAGGTCTTATCACGGGAAACGACTCCTATGTCAGGCAATTCAACCCTCATCAACTTCATTGCGGCCGGTGGATGATAGCATGGTTCTGAACATTTCGTGTGAGTATACAATTTTATTTAAGGTTCCATAGAACTAAACTATCACTCTCAAAAAACCACGGGAGATATCTATCTCCTGTGCAGGGTTTTATTATGTTGAATAAGTTGTGACGAACGAAGCCTCTATTTGTGTGTCCTTTGGGGGGGGGGGTTTCATATATTTTCCCATGGATTCGAAACAGTTCCTCCCATCTATTTTATGCTAGATGGATGTACATTCTGCAATGCTGTATTTTCCCTTTACCTCTACAACGACAGCACACGCAAAGAGTAAGTCCTCATAAACGCCCACGCCATTTCCAATATCATATCTGACTTTGTATTTGTGAACTCTTCATTTCACATATGCTTTCAATAATTTTTTCGTGAACATAGATGGTCCTGTCGTGTCTATCTCTTCTCGGCGTTTGACGTCGCATGAACTACTCATCGGCTTCGTGTTGACATGTACTTCAGATGCCAATCCACCAGCCTTTGCCTTCTACTGGTTCTGTAACGACACACAGATTCTGAACGGAACCGGTAACATTACGATACATGATACTGTACAAGGAGGTGAAACATTGAATTCTTGTGACTTGACTGTAAGAAGCCCACTTTCCAAATATTCCTGTGAATATCAGTGTGTCACTGTTTCAAGATACCGTAATGGGAGTGCGGTCTTTAACTCCACATTTCTGCGTAAGTCCAACTTCTTTTCACTGTTTCTTTAGGTTCATTTTACACCCTTTTTGCATAATTTCTCTATAGATTCGTAATGGGAAAAAAACCGCTGATTCATCCAGAATATACACTTGCGTATCATTGTTATTATAATATAAATGGCACGATAAAATACTGAAATTATGTTTTGACATGTACCTAACTTCCTCGGCGTCCTCTACGTACTACCATGAGATTGAAATTCTGAACAGTTTGAAAACATAATATGTTTATTGATTCACAGTAGGCAGTCTGGCAGAATGCTTTTCGTCTAAATCCAAATATTTACCTCATTTCTACTGTATCATCACGAATAAGAAAGTTAATTGAACACCTATGTACACGTCCATTTGATATCCTAAATACGCAAATTTCTCTTCATCACTCTTACTTTTATTTTTATGATAAACCTTGAAATACAGTTATCCCGGATCCATCATCTGATTTTGTCGTCAAACTAAACCAGACAACATCTTCAGATCTCTTTTTTGCTTGGCAACCTGTATTCTACATTGTGCTTCACCAAAGTCTGATTTGTTTAAATCGCACAAAAGTTCGATGACTATAAATACCATCCCAAAATCAAAAGGCAGGCTTGGCATTCAAGATTAATCACCTGAACCATACACTCCTTGTGTATATTCATTTTTCAGAAATATTTGTGTTATGTCTTGGTGCGACGGTGCAATATCACACGTTCTTATCTATACTTAAACTGGAAATATAATACTTAAGGCCTAGTTACATATAGTTTTCTTCTTTTTTGAGAAATTCTTACGCCTGAAGGCAAGAATCTGAAATAAAGTTATCCGCAAACTTTTGGAAGGAACTTATTCTTCTATAACCAAAACGCTTTGTTTATTTTGAGAATCGGACCTTTTGGTGAAGCCAAAATAGGTGTACTAAACGCACCGTCTTCATGGAAAACAAACAAATCTATGTCAATTGCTGTTATCTTCCTATAGAGATATTCATGAATTACTTTCGGCGTAAATACAAAGAGTTTAAAACAAGAGCACAACAAAGGCAGAACTTCATCAGTACATGTATTATCAATTAATCTCATACAGCCAATTAAGGTAAGTTTTCGAAACTTATTATAAACTGTCAGTCAACTTACGTTCTCCTGAAGGATGCGTTGCTTTCATATTCGGAGTACATGAACAAAATGCATGATCATGTCAGGCACTATCGTTCATGCTTTCTCACACATTGTCATTAAGATCGACGGTCAGACTGCTTCTTTCTGTTCTGCCGAAAGTCTATGAAGTAGTGCTTCCATTCATGCTACGAACGGGCTAAGTTCAAATATCCAGGGAAAAGAGGGTAGATTGGATTTTCGTCGGCAAATATTTCTTTTTCTTACCGCCGTCGTTTAAAAAATGTATGAACTTAGGGTATCTGCTAATATTCAGAACCCAGAAGTTCTCCCAGTTGTTGGCGAAAATATCACACTTGCCTGCACAATCACACCTTGGAAGAACGGGAATGACATTATTCTAGCTACTGAAAAATGAAACGGCCATACATGCGATCAAAATGTCCCCACTGCCTTCAAATTCAGCTTGGTGTCTAATTCTTCCAGTGGAAATCTAACAATCATGGATCTGAAATTGGATGACAACACCGGCGTAAATCCACTTTGAGGAGTGGTGGGATGATCGACTTTTTTGCTGATTTTGTTTTTCTGTCGAACTCACACTTAAATATAAACACACGCCCTCACCCACCTGCACAGACCCCCTTACAAACATTTTAATTTTTATCTTGCGAGCGAGCCAAGAATAACAACTTTTCTGGTTTTCAATCGCATTGTGAAATGAATTTTTTTAAGGGATGAGCGAGCGAAGCGAGCGAGCCAAAAATAAGCGCTTTTCTGGTTTTAAATTGCATTTTCAAATAGAAATTCTAAAATATGATGGTTGTTTATGACAGATTATTAAAAATTTTATTAGCTGATTAATTCAAATATCATTTCTTGCTTGAAAAGTGGGGGGATACTTGTACACGCCATCCCTCCCCTCTCAAAATAGTGGGGGGATATATGCCCCCATCCCCCCCCCCCCCTCCCTGGGATTTACGCCAATGGATGACAACGATACATATCGCTGCGAAGTAAGTACATCTGAAAATAAAAACTCAAATGAACTGCCACTGGTTGTGATGTTAGCAGGTAAGATATTTTCTTATTATAACTAAAAATATATAACAACTACAAAACGAAAAGAAGATAAATAGAAACATATATAAAAGTATACACATTAATTCCTACTCTGAGAAAGGGCAGATTATTCATAATTTGTCTTTCTTTATTATCGTATTGTATACAGACAGTAGTATTAGTTCGTCAAGATGCATGATAGCCATTCAATTTTAAGTCATTCGTAAAAACAAATCAGCAATAAAAGACATCTGCAAATCGTTTTAAAAGATCATAAGCAACATAAGAAAAACGTGTATGTATATTATCTGAGAAAGGCTGGTAAACTAGACGGTTTTCATTAACCATATGATTTCCTTTCTGGTTAACGTTTGTTCTCCTTCTTTAATATTTCTTACTATTAGTGACGTCATCATACAAATCAACAATGACATGAAAACATTTAGGCAAACTATTTATATATAAAGAAAACTGTGGTGGCCCTATAAATGAAACTCGAAGGACTGCCATCATAAATTATGGAGAACTAGGCGTTGCCCCTTCAAAACAAATAGTCTGTTTTCCTTTGGACGGATATGATTCAAACCACTGAATACTGTTATCAGAACATCCGATGCTTTTCAATTTACGTAGCAGAATATCGTGATCGACAGAGTCAAATACTTGAACAGATCAATGAAACCATGGACGTATTATGAATGGACAACCGACGGTCACAAGCCCTTTGAAGTACCAGTTCCGCCGCTGGATTTAATTTACATAAGTACAATGACTGCCACCGCCTTCTGATCATGTGCAGCTCAATGGAAACAGGTGCTTGGACAATAACGATTGAGTAAGCATGTTCGATCGCTGACAAAGAAGCAGTTCCCCTCAGTTTGGTTTTGTTCGGCTGATGTGCTCTTTCAGAATATGTTTTTGATCCATCATACTGCTGATAGGGAGCAGCAAACTTGAGAACGTGTTATTTTTTTGGATATGAAATTTATTATTACTTATTCGCACACTTTCGCACACGCGTAGGACCGTATGAGAAGGTTCTCATGATGATCTTCATAAGATCCGTGCATTGTACTTCTGGAATATTATGGGAAAACTGTGGAAAAACAAGATTATAAATCTCAAACATTCAATCAAAATTTAAGTTCTGTCTTGTTATATTCACACAATTTTCAAGATGAAATACACGGAATAGTAAATTCCAACTGTAAACCAGAACTGCACATTGATTTTCTATGATTTAAGCAATTTATTATCTTCTGCGCATGTAGCGAAAGCTACTGTCAAATCGCTATCTCGCTTCTCTCCCGGCTAATTGGCGGCGGACCTCGTGAGATCAAAGTGGAGATATATGTACAGAATATTATTGAGATGGCTTTGACAGTCACAATTGCAGGAATAAGTTAACGTAACGATGAATGTCCATCTCATAATACGTCCATGATGAAACCAACCGTTATTCTCAAAGTTAAAAGGACTCCCAATTTAAATTTCCTTTAAGGCAAGGGCACATGTTACTTGCTGTAACTCAAATAACCATTGCTTATCAAGGTTTAAGATACTTGCTTCAATGTGACCGCATGTATTACACAAACCGGCCATTAGAATTTTGAGTGATACATTTATCACTAAACGCTAGGACTTGTTGATTTATGAATATTATTTTTGCTATTTCCTTTACTGTTATTCATAAGAACACTTTTTTTTTCTTTTTCCAAAAGATGATTTACCTTCTTCTTCAGCTCTTTGTACTTTTCCATGATGTGTCGTAAACCATGTATAGCGCAACATCGTGGGCATTATCTCTCTCTCTCTCTCTCTCTTTCATAATTTCAATGATCTTCTCATTAATCCAAGAACACTTTTTTTTTTCTCACAGAGTGGCATATGTTTTCCAACGACATTCATAAAGTACTTAAACCATGTCTCCCAGTCAATGTCAATATGGACAATAGTTTTGCATGTTCTCGATGGAACTCTTTGTAGACCAAACCATTCACAACTGTTACCAGTTACGATGCTTAAGACCATACAAATCAAACAGGAATTGTAATCTGTCTGCAGTTGCATCTTGCATCTTCTTATAAAGTCACTGTTAAAGCCTCCGAATATCGCAACACTGACATTTTCAGACATTACTTTTGGAAGGCATGTATCTTAGCTTCTAAGAAATATTCTGATATCGAAGTGAGTGGTCTATAAATTGAACCTACCAATATTGGGAAGTTTGTGCAGGATGACAGAGCTCTATACACACATATTCTACATCAATACAATTCAGATCACATCTTAACTTGAAACAAAATTTATTGCATATGTACATATGAATGCTTCCATCACCGCTATTTCAATTTCCTGATTCAGTGTGCACGTAAATGTCCACCTAAATATACAGCTATTTACAGTAATGAAAACACCACAAAAGTCACAAAAAATCTCGATGATGAAAAATATAGCACATACATGAAAAAATATGTAAGCATGCCATGACTAAAAGCTTGTCACTTAAAGCTGGACAAAGATGTAAGATTCATGTAACACGTAAGATCATTCAAATAGGGAATCCTTGCTATCCCTACTCATTCCTTCTCATTTGAATTAAATTGAAACGCATTATGTCAGTACAGACTCACCAATAAACTGCTCTAGGTCTGAGTCACTGGTGTACTCTGGGAATTCCCTGCAGCATTCTTCCCATGACTTCTTCTTGGCAAGCAGCTGGAACTCACTCTGCACTGCATGCAGCCCCTTTAGACGTTTCGCTGCTGCCTTTAAGCTCCTTGAACCAAGTTCACCAAACACCACCTTAGTGAGAAGTGCATATCTCTCCTCCTCTTCCAGGCCTTATAGATGCATGAATACCTGTGCGTTCATTGGAATCCACCGAATTTCTTATTTATTAATAAGCATTTTTTCACTTTTGAATATCTTTAAACATGCCTACATTTCACCGTTTCCACAAAGATTCACATGTAGATATCAGGAAAAAGTGTCATAGTCTAATGGCCTAAAGATGTGGTAAGTTTTTGGTGATTAGAACACTTGCAAACAAATATTTCAAAGAAAAATCTCAGGGTAACGTGTTATTCAGTGTAAAGTGTTATTTTGGCAAACAGCTGTTTCAAAACGAATGGCATATTATGTCTATCAATATCGTACATAAATTAATATAGCTGAAATCGATAAATACGATTTCGGAAAAACAAGATATCAGTATGTGCTCAGTAAGATGTATTACATATCATTCTCAAAACCTTTTTCTGCAAGAGAATATATTAGTCTATTCTAGATCTGCTGCGTTTCCCCATGCTAAAATACCATAATCTAGATATGGTAGGATGAGAGTTGAATATAACATCAGAAGTGCTGATAATGGAAGTACATGCTTAAGTTGATATATGACTCCAATGTTTCTTTATATCTCTTTTAAACACACATGAATACGGTGGTATCAAAATAAAGCACTTTCATTGATGTACGATAAAAGAACATAGATAAAATGCCTTGCTCAAGGACACCTTGGATCGAACCCCCGATCCTCGCGTCCAGTAGCGTAGACAGGTTCTTACACCTGGTGGGATGATTTGCCGTTCACGAAAAAAACGAGGATCAATTTCGTATACAAATACACACACGCCCACGCACACCCACACAGGGCCGTACGCAGAAATTTTTTCCTGGAGGGGGCAAGATGCGTAAAAATTTTTCGAAGAAACTCGAATGCGAGGGAGCGAAGCGACCGAGCTTGTCAAGGGGGGGCTTTTGCATTTTTAAAAATGAAATTGAAGGATTTTGTACACACTTTTGTTGAATTTTGTGAAAATTTTTAGTAAAAAAAATGTAAGTTTTCAAAATATCTGGGGGGGGCAACTCCCCCCCTGCCCCCCGCTGCGTACGGCCATGCACCCACACCCCACACACACACGCACACATACACACACACACATACACCTGAATGCACAGTCATAAATAGTAGATATACGGACCGTGACAAACGAATATAGAATATGGACTGACACACATTATTGCATATTTGCATCACACTACTGATCTTTTTTGGTTTTTTTGTGAAACCACTTCTGAAAAAACTTTGACGGCGCCGAAATTACCCTAGAGTAATATAAATAACTACATAAATCAGAAAAATAGTCGATATAGTTATGACAGTAATCGTCCTTTCAGTCACATTGACGATGACGATGATGATGATGATGATAACTATCATTATTATCATAAGCATAATAATAATAATATTATATTACTAATTATTGTTGTTGTTAGAATGATAATAATAATAATTATTATTATTGCTTTTCCTATCATTTTTAAACATGTTTATTCAGTTTGTAAGCAAACATCCTTCCCTAAAACCTTGGGGGATGATTGTACATGTCATCCCCCCACCTTCTGAGGTGGGGGGATGCATACCCCTCATCCTCCCCCCCCCCCCCCCCCCCCCCGCTGTCTACGCCCCTGCTCGCGACTCCAGTCATTGGTTTTGCAGATGTTATCGATATGCGAATTCCGTGATAATTTATGTCATTAGAAAGCCTAAAATAGTTGGTAGTTTTAACCTCTTTAACAACAGTGCTGTCAAACATGATTTAAAGGCATTGGCTAACTTTGTGAGTAGCTGATTAAAAAAAATTCTCAAACTAATATTTATTTATATTTATTTATTTTGGTTTATTTATTTTATACTGCAGGGTAGGCCTGTTCAGTTCTTAAAACTGCTTTACAAAGGCGCCCTGCAGTTTGAAATACATGTCAAGATAACTATAAAATATATCATCAAAAAACAATCAACGTCAAAAATACAAAATACAAAATATTTAATATCAGAAACAATTAACACCAAAATATAGAGTGGGAAGTGACAATTTAAACATACAAGTACATAGCATTGTAAATCAATGAAATATTATTTCGCTCTTTATCAATTCGTATGAAAGGCTTTGCATATTTTTTTAAAAACTAACAAGGAGGTACAAGCTTGTAAATTTGAAGGAAGTGCATTAAATAATTTGGGTCCGACATATGCGAAAGATTTTCTTTTATATTCAACTCTAGCTTTGGGAAGCTGAAGGGGGCATCGCAAAGAAAACCGTGTCCTCACGGGCCTTTTACATACTAAAGGTTTTAAATAATTTGGAACTAAATTATTCATTATTTTATATACAAGAACACAATACTGATATTTTATACGCTGATCTACTGATTGCCACTTCAGTGACTGCAACAAAGAAATTTGTGATGTATTATAATCTTTTTTCAAAAGCATCCTGGCATATTTATTTTGAAGTTTTTGTATCTTATCTAAATGTATTTTTCCACTGCTTCCCCAAGATGTACTACAGTAATCCATGTAAGGTAAAATCATAGAAAAGTACAGCTTCTTCATGATATCAAAGGACAGTAAGTGCTTAATCCGCCTTATACAACCTATTGCCCGAGATATTTTACAAACGATATTAGTAATATGTTCACACCAAGTCAAGCCCGGATCGAGCATGACACCTAAGTATTTAATCTTTTTTACATTTTCTAATTGTATGTTCCTGAATTTCACTGACAAATAAGCACCCCTCAACTTTTTCTTTTGACCAAATACCATGGCTTTTGTTTTTTGCGGGTGTAAATGCATATTATTTAAGTCTAACCATTTACTTATTGAATCAAAATCATCTTGCAAATACTTTTGTACGTCCTTAATTGATTCACCGTGATTAAAAATGGCGGTATCATCAGCATAAAGAGACATTTTAGAATGTACATGCAATTTCAAATTACACATGTCATTAATGAAAATACAAAATATCAATGGACCCAGTATAGATCCTTGTGGGACACCTGATTTTATCTTCAAAAATTCACTTCGACAATTGTTAATCATTACAAATTGCCTTCTGTCTGTTAAATACGATTCCATCCAGTTGTATTCATTGCCAGTAATACCATAGAACTTAAGTTTTGCAAGTATAAAATTGTGAGGAATAACATCAAAAGCTTTGCGTAGGTCCAAGAAAATACCACCAGTAACATGTTTTCGGTCCATTTTATCATACAAAAAGTCGGTAATCTCAGTTAGACAAGTGGCAGTGGAATAAGACGGTCTGTAGCCAGACTGACAATTTGCAAGTAGATCATTTACATTTAAGTACTTATACAATTGATCATGTATTGCTCTCTCTAGTATTTTGGACAGGACTGGAAGCACAGAAATTGGTCTATAGATGAAACATGTGTATGAGTACTTGTATTTGTACTCAAAAACCCTGAAACCAACCATAATTTGGAATGAAAAAGTGTAAGTTAGACGCAAACGGCGATTTTATTATCCTCCGTGTCACGAGACAATCACTAAGAGGACCACTCTGCTTGAATTTGAAAATTCAATGCACACAGTACGGTAAGGTGAGCCATACGCGCCTGCGCACTCCTTATGTCTATTCTGTGCAACCGACCCTCGTATATTTTTCAAACAGTGGTTCACATTTTTTATATTTAGAAATACTTCCTGTGGATATTATACTTTGAAACTTTCAGACTGGTATTTTTACACTATAACCGTTATGTTTATCCCATTTTCAAGTAACAAAACAAGATTTTTTTAAATCATAACAATGTTAACCAATGTCTTTAATCAGAAAGGAATGATAATTAGTTAGTAAACAGTATGTTTTTTTTTTTTCATTTCGAAGATAGTTCGTTAGCTTTTATCAACTCCGTCATCGGTTTAACAGGACCATTGCATTGTATTCTTTCCCTTGGAAACTCAAAACCCTCCAGTCAAGTAGTATTTAAATCAAAACTAAGACAGATCAGCGCAAATTTGAACGAAATGAGACACGGAAAAAAAAGGTTATGCCTATATGAAATTTTCCGTTGTCAGTACACTCTTAAAAATTCCTGGTCAGATTTACCTGGAAAAGGGTTCGGTGGGGCCACACTCCATTCCGGGTCCAAAAATGACCCGGAATAGGGTCATGAAGACTTGTTTCTGGGTCACATTTGACCTTATTCCGGGTCATTTTACTCTATTCCGGGTCATTTTTGATCCGGAACGGAGTGTGGCTCCAACGACTCTTTTCCGGGTCAAGTCTGACTCGGAATTTTTAAGACTGTACCATAGCTATCGTTGATACAACGTATGGACAACTCTTAATATGTTTTATACTCAGAATTTCACATATTCTTTCTTTTTTCTTTTTTTTTTTTTAGGACACATGTTTTCATGTTGTCTTTATCCCAGATATGTCGTGGAAAAAAACTTTAGTTTGGTTTAAGAAATGTGAAAAAAAAATCTTAAGCAAAATAAAAATGTTTAATTATCTGTGTACAAAACATATTGAGAGTTGTCCACAAAATGACGCTATCAACAGCTATAGTAGTGTCAAGAAATATTCATACACGGTAGCCATAAATTTTTATTCCATGTCCGATTTCGCGTAAATTTTCGCTCATCTGTTTTAGTCCGTCTTGGCTTTGATGTAAAAACTATACTTGACTTTAGGAGTTTGGTTTTCTTTAAGATGTCGTAACGACTCGACATTTTGATTTTTTACATAAGTGTTATTTGATTGTACAGTATATGACAATTATATATAGATTTGGCCGTATCGATAAAAGTAGCATTCGCTTATAGCTAAAGCTACCTAGTAATAACTATTACGCCAAAGTGAAAGCTGAACGCAACTTCTTGCGCCTGACCTTTTTCTATGTCAGAGATGGGTACCTGGTGTCCCCAAAAGCGGAAAGGCTGATTTTCATTTTTTTTCAGCATAGGGGTCCTACTTTACCTCTAATAACTGCATAATTTTTAAATATCATTTTTAAAGCATCTTCTTTCTGAGAGAAAAACTACAAAGATCATCTATGTCCATTTTCTAAAGTTTCCTTTTTAACACATGTTTTGTGGCATGTTTCTTTTGTTTAAATGCATCATTTAGTGTCCTTAGGTTTTCCTCGATTGTTGTAACATGTTACAAAAACATTGATAAAGGAAATTCTTGACACAATCGGTTGCAAAAATCGAAATAAAATTGCATAGAATGAAACTTATTAACCATTTTCAGTTATCTTAACCACTGATCCCAATGATGTAAAAAATACTTTTCGAAAGCAAAGTGCTTATAAACTGCAGTACATTTTTGAGACACCTGGTCAAGCTCAAGCACAGAGCTACGGTTCAAAAATTCTTCTGAATGACCCTGTTTTCACACGAACCCAGAATGCGTAACTGCAATGCTGAATTACAGTTACGCTATTAGAATCATGGTCCGTACACACGACCAAGAAAGGCTTCGCGGATTCTGCGGTTTTGCATTTCATAGCGAGGAGAGCAGGTGGGGTACCCATCAATCACTCGTGCATGATGCTCTCGAAGCCATCGAAAAAAAAAAAACACGATTTAGAGGTCAATCCATTCACGCGCCAATTTCGCTCCGTAATTCGAGAGAATCGTCACTGGAAAACACCTTCCGACCATCATTTGAAATGCGCATTTCAAATTACGCAATTCACATCACGCTCCATTCATACGGCCAAAAGCGTCATTAGTGACGATTCCAGTGATACGTCACTAGAATCGTGTTTCAAATGAAACATTCTCGGTACGTGTGAAAACACCCTGAGCCTCTCCATGGGCTCTTAGTAATACTTTATCAATCAAATATTTCTATATATAATAGGGTCCAGCATTACCAGGTAAGCGGTATGTTGTTTGACAGGTGGTATATTGTTTGAAAGTTTTCGACAGGTCATGCACTCCAACATCAAATCAAGATGCCTTCTAGAAAATAGTACAAAGGAGATTTGTGCTCTGATGCGTAAACGTTGTCGAAAGCTTCACTCCTCGCTCACTTTCCAAATTTGATGCAGAAAGCGATTTGACCTACTGCTTTTAAATGTAACCAAACTGGATGTAATATTCAATTTTGTAACAAACCTTTTGGAATGAAGATGAATACATGTATAAGCTTACTAATGGTCTTAAAAAGAAAGTGAGGGCAATTTGAAATTTCAAAATAAAGACGGGTAATTTACATCATATTTTTGCAAGAAAAAGCGTAAGCCACCTGCAGAGGAGCTTGCAAAAAAGCAACCAAATGCTTGTTGAGGAAAGAATATTCCTCCCTTTCATGCAGGCATTTCCTAATCTGGCAGGCCTTTGTGTACAATAACAAAACCTTTCCTTTTGATATGGAATAGGAATGTTAGCTCATGCTGCAAAAAAAAAACAAACTTCTGCTTCTATTTGCTGGCAATGACTTATTTGGCTATTTGAAGATACAAGCAGAAGGTTAGAAAAAGTATTTGCTAGGCGTTTGCTAGTTTTATCGATACGGCCAATTGTATCGGTGCCTTATATGTTCTGTCCCTGTTCGTACGATCGACTGAAATTTTGTTGCTTAGTGTTTGTTTGATTGGGTTATTTTTATCAGTTAATAAGAGCCTGAAAAAACTTGGAATGTTGAGGTGATTCCCGTACTATCTTCTTGAAGAAGTGGTATTGCTTATCATTTTAGCGAGAAAGAAAACGTGAGTGCGAATGTCTTAGTAATTCCTTTCATTTCAATACGACAGACGTTACAATGCCACTGTAACAGAATGAATGGTAATTATGTGATACTATGAATGCATTTGCAAATCTGTCACACTTTTCAATTACTATCCTCTCGGATGAATATATGCAAAATCAAAATATAGTTGTGTTGTTGTAACCCTTCAAAAGTAAGTGAAAGCATGTAGTGCATGCAGAGCACATTGGTGTACATTATCAGTTTATTGAAAATGAATTTGTGATGACGTTGTATATTTCAAACGATTATTTAAACAATTTGAATGACATACTTATCACCACTATTTTCCCTCTGTAAATTCTGGATGCTTCCCATCATATCAATTCTAAAAATATAACTCATGCATGCATCATCCTCTTCCCCCGACCTTATCTTTCTTCTTCTCTCTAATGTTTCACAAATTACAGTCACATTTTTCTTTAATTTAAGCTTAAATTTGAAGTGTTAGCTAAATTTCAGTATTTTTAGCATAAGAACTGAAAGAATGAGCGAATACAATGTAGGCCTAATCATACCCTGTACAGTTTACACACGTTCCGTGTATACTGTAAACTCTCATCTGATAATGAAACTATCTATTAAAAATGGTAAAAACCTGAAAGACCCGAATAAATTCCAATTTCATATCATTCTGCTTCTCTTATCTAAATTAATACAAAAATCTCAGGGAATACATAAGTTGCAATGTCTGGGCCTTCAGACATGGCACATTTTGCTCACTATAAACTGGCATGTGTGTAACTGAATAAAGTTTCCTCCTTCACAAGAATAAATGAGAGAATCATTCTCGTTTTTCAAAAGAATGTTTTGACATACGTCGACCGTTTTCCAGGGACAAAGGGAAGTTGCCCTCTTGGAGGATGCGTTGAACACGCATGATCTTCTCATGATAGGTATTTTCTTGTTTCTATAACGACTGAGAATGTATGACTGATTTGGGGGCGTAAACGATAAATATTCATAATGTCTCATAGAGCCACAAACATGACAAAGGAATACTGAAGGAATCATTTTCAAGTCTATTGTGAAAGAATGTGAACATGTGAGACAATATTAGGAGAGACACAAAATGAGTGATAATGAGAAAGATGGTAGAACAGCAGACGGGAAAGGGGTGAACTTAGGCAGCGAGAAGAGGCGGATAAAGTAAGAAAAACTGTCATAGTGTTAGATAAAAAATTTACCGACCTCGTATAAATTGAATATAACTAAGTAAATAAATCGTAATAAAAACTAAATAAACAAATGAAACATAATAACACAAATAAGGTTTGGTTACGTTTTTTTCCAATAGTGGGCCCGACGTAAGTAATACTGAGTATAAATTCTGAAACAAACGAGAATGTCATACTTTTATCCAAGTTGAGAACGATATTTCTCTTCATAGTGATAATTTTAGTTGAACTTCATCCGGATTGAAAGCAAAATGCACGCTATTGGAGAACCAAATAAATGTCATTTTGATAATTGTCTTGGTCGTCTACTGCCAAGTTTCATAGCGTTATACGTATTAAAAGTCAATTCTTTTCTTTGTTCTTTGGTAATCCTATATACTTTTGTCATCTTGATTACAATAAAAGTATTCATACTCGTGAAAATAAAGCAAAATGAAATCACAACTATGCATGACCATTCTTGCCAGGTCATTTAGACATGTTAGATATTTGCGAGATACATGCAAGTTTTATTAAGACGAGATAAATAAAATGTGTTCCTTACTTCGATTCATATTTATCATGTGGCTGATACGTAAGTATACATTATACATGGCGTTTTCCAATTAAAAGTATGTAGTAGCGATTTAGGCTATATAAACACGTTGCTATGGTGCTCTTTGAATAGTGACTTGGGCCGCTCAGTGTAATATAAGAGAGATCCAACCCAGACAATGCAATTCACCCCAAACGAAAAGGGTGAGTGTGGGGAAAATTAAAAATGCATTTAAAAATCTTTATTGTAAGCCGCCAAACAGGTAACATACATGTACAAAGATCGAAATTTGGTGGACTAGGGGTCATGTTTTGGATGCAGTAACTACTGATGTTGATCTCTACAAAAAAATGCCTCAATGCCAAACCACGTCATAAAAAGATTTCATAACTTGTTTATTGGTTTATTGGTACGATTTTTCTAGCCTGCTGTGCAGACAATGATGTATCGATTTCGCCCAATTTTGAGATACCTAAAATCGGTGAAGATATCAACCTTTTCTGCAGATTTACACATTCCACTGAAAACACTGCACTATTTCTCGTAAAAGACAATACGACCATCTTGGCACAAATACTGTGCTTTAACGACGGAGGTTGTGAGGAAACTGTGTCAGATCAGTCCAAGTTCAGCTTTAGCACCGACAGTGCATCCGCGAATCTGACGATTAAGAATTGGACTGTGCATGACAATGGGGACTACCAGTGCGTATTGGACGGCGCAAAAAGATCGAATATACTTAAATTAGATGTGCTTTTGCCAGGTAAGGACCATTGTTACATTGAAGCTTATTATAATATCATCATAATATTATGAAAACACATATTCTCATTTCCATAGCTTCTCAAAAAGAACAATAAATGTCATTCTTTTCTCTTCTCTCTCCATCACTTATTCACTTTCATCGTAATTCATTAACTTTTCTTTTCCGGAAAACCTTGTTGTTAAACTCCTTGCAATATGAAGTACTTCGTAGTAATTCTCATAAAAACTGATCTCATAATTTGAACCCCCCCCCCCCCCCGTACAGAATTTTGATACACACGAATTCGATTACCTTTTTTTTCTGTTCTAACGACCATACATAAATACAGCTAGACCATCCGATTCCCTAGAAATTGGCGGAATCGATTATTTAAACGATGGTGGGCAGGTCACTGTGAACTGCACAGCCAACAATGGATATCCTGCTCCACTAATCCACTGGTACATGGCATAAAATAATCTCACGAAAAATTCCTCTCTTCACTCTACAACAAATGAGGGCGGTCGTATGAATGCTCAAAGTACGCTTGTGTTCACACCATCACGCTACGACCATGGGAAACGTCTCATCTGTCAAGTACTTCAACCGACAGCGCCCTCTCTGAAGTCTCAGAATGATACCAAGATCCTAAATGTCCTTTGTAAGTTGAACGAAACTAACGAAACTAAAAAGCACTAATTTTGTATATTTTTATTTCTTATAATCAAAGAAAGTTATTATACCACGTGGAAAGCAATGACACCTCAGTATATCTATGATAATCAGTAATCTCATGAGGCAATAAAATTAATTTTGTATATTTTTATTTCTTATAATCAATGAATACTTTGGGAATTTCTTCTTTTCTTTTATCTGCTCGATTGTACCGGAGCTGTTATTCATTTTTAGCGTCATGCTGTACAGACCTAAAATGTCTAAAACCGCATGGCGCGTGGCATCTAATGTCTATAACTCCTCTTTTCTCCTCCCTCCATTGTTACATACCTTATTCACTCTCTTCGTCTATCTCTAACACAGACTCTCCTATCATTGTCAACATTTTTGTTCGACGCCTTCAAGATGATAAGCAAGTCCAATTCAAATGCACGGCGGATGCAAACCCACCAGCCTTTAACTTCTACTGGTTCCATAATGATATCATCCTAGAAAACAACACAAAGACACTTATTTACCCTGCTGATACTGCAGCAGGTGGGATCCAAGGTGGAACTATCTCTACAAGTTTGCTGGTCATCCATGATGTTCAATCAAGCCATTTGGGGAAATATGAGTGTAAGGTCACTACAGATCTTGGTAACGCCAGTGCATCTTTAGTCTATTTTAGTGAGTATAAAGCAACACTCCACATTTGCATGTAGGCCTATAGTGGTTGTGCATGTACTTTCGTTTGCCCATTAACAGATAGGCCCTATTATTTGGAGGGAAGACAGTCTTTACAACAGCCTTTTTATGGTTAAGTCTAATAAAGTACGCGCTCTCTCTCTCTCTCTCCCTCTTTCTCCCTCTTTCTCCTAAAATCTTAAAGTTATCCCAGATCCACCTTCTCGGTTCGTCGTCGACCAAAACCAGACGACATCTTCAACCCTCTTCGTTGCTTGGCAACCTGGATTCGATGGCGGCTTGCCACAAACCTTCAGCCTAGAATACTGCCTCAGCGACACCCAAGACCAAGATGATGGATGTGATGTTGTCACGAACTTGACAGGGACAGTCTACAACTTGACAGGACTGAAACCATTTACACGGTATCGGCTTACTCTGTGGGCGGTTAACACTGCAGGGAACAGCAGCTCAGTACAGGCAAAGGCTTCAACAGCTCGTGAGTTTCTGCATCATAAGCTATTT
>JAPZVO010002129.1:0-11000 GCA_029962745.1 Echinometra lucunter | reverse complement strand
ATCATTTTTGTGCTTTGGAAAGAAAACCAATGTGCAATTCTCGATACAAGGAAGCAAATATTTCAGGTTTTGAAGTGAAATTTCGGATAACGGTCCTCGGTACACATACTTTAGATTATTAAAGAAACCTCTGTATACGCCTTGAAATATACTGCGAAATGGACATACAGTACTAATGTACCTAAAATTACATTAGGTACATTAGGTTTCATCCAATTTGACATTTTGCTACCGTCATATGTTCAATTTTGTTTGATTTAACGTATTCAAAATTGCGTTATTCCAAAAAGGTGCATTTTTGCACCTATTCTTCGTGAAACCTCGACCTTCAGGATTCAAACACTAAGAAAGCGAAAATGTATTGGTTGCTTTATGTTGAAGCTATCCGCTAAAATGTTGGGGGCTCTGAACCCAAATATGACCTAAAACATGCTAGGAGGGTATATTTGAAGCTTTCTAATATCATTTTTGTGCTTTGGAAAGAAAACCACTGTGCAATTCTCGTAACAATACAGGAAATATTTCAGGTTTTGAAGTGAAATTTCTGAAAAGGGTCTTGCATACTCATACTTTAGGTTACTGAAGAAACATCTGTATACGCCTTAAAATATACTTCGAAATGGATATGCCAATGCACCAAAAACCGTTCTATACTGTTTCAGCACATCCAAATTACACAATCTGGTACTGTGATATTTACATTTTGATTCAAGGTAGTCAAAGTCCATATAGGCACCTGCTCTTCGTGAAATCTCGACGTTCCTAATTCAAACTTTAAGAAAGCTAAAATGTATTGTTTGCTAAATGTTGTAGCTAGCCACTGAATGGTGGGGGCTCTGAACCCAAAACAATTTAAATCATCAAAGGAGGATGCAGTGGCGTAATGAACCAACATATTTGGAGGGCTCAATCTTTGCGAGGAGCGAAGCGACTAACCTGAGGGAGTGTAGCGACCGAGCTGGGGTAACCCCCCCCCCCCCCCCTTCACGATACGGAGCTTTTTCATTTTTTTGATTTGAAAATGTGCAGTCTGCGTTGTGGAGGGGAAACCGCCCCCATCGCCCCCCCCCCCTTAAACTTTAAGAAATCTAAAATGTATTGTTTGCTAAATGTTGAAGCCAGCCACTAGATGGTGGGGGCTCTGAACCCAAATACGATTTAAATCAGCATAGGAAGGTATCTTTGAAGTTTTCCAATATCATTTTTGGGCTTTGGAAAGAAAACCACTGTGCAAATCTCGTAACAATACAGGAAATATTTCAGGTTTTGAAGTCAAATTTGTGAAAAGGGTCCTGCATACATATACTTTAGGTTAGTTACGAAACCTCTGTATGTGCCTTGAAATATACTTCGAAATGGATATTCTAATGCACAAAAACTGTTCTATAATCGTTTTCGCACATCCAATTTGACACTTTGGTACCGTCATATGCACATTTTATTTGATTTAAGATAGTCGAAATTGCATTGTCACCGAAAGACGCATTTTGGCACCTGCTCTTCATGATAAAATCTGGACGTTCTGGATTTCAAGCTTTAAGAAAACAAAAACGTATTGGTTGCATTGTGTTGAAGCTAACCGCTAAATGGTGGGGGCTCTGAACCCAAATACTATTTTAATCATCATAGGAATGTATCTTTGAAGTTTTCCAATATCATTTCTGTGCTTTGGAAAGAAAACCACTGTGCAAATCTCGTAACAATACAGGAAATATTTCAGGTTTTGAAGTGAAATTTCTGAAAAGGGTCCTGCATATTCATACTTTAGGTAACTGAAAAAACATCTGTATACGCCTTAAAATATACTTTGAAATGGATATGCTAATGCACCAAAACCGTTCTATACTGTTTCAGCACATCCAAATTACACAATCTATTCTATGTCGTTTCCGCACACCCAATTCGACATTTTGGTACCGTGATATGTACATTTTATTTGATTTAAGGTAATCAAAATTGCATTATTACCGAAAGACGCATTTTGACACCTGCGCTTCATGAAATCTCGACGTTCCTAAATTCAAACTTTAAGAAAGCTAAAATGTATTGTTTGCTAACTGTTGAAACCAGCCACTAGATGGTGGGGGTTCTGAAACCAAATACGATTTAAATCAGCATAGGAAGGTATCTTTGAAGTTTTCCAATATCATTTTGGGGTTTTGGAAAGAAAACCACTGTGCAAATCTCGTAACAATACAGGAAATATTTCAGGTTTTGAAGTAAAATTTGTGAAAAGGGTCCTGCATACATATACTTTAGGATAGTAAAGAAACCTCTGTATATGCTATGAAATATACTTTGAAACGAATCTACTAATGCACCAAACTGTTCTATATTGTTTCAGCACATCCAATTTGACATTTTGGTGCCGTCATATGTTCATTTTATTTGATTTAAAATTGCGTTATTACAAACAGACGCATTTTGGCACCTGCTCTTCATGAAAAATCTGGACGTTCTGGATTTCAAGCATTAAGAAAACAAAAACGTATTGGTTGCATTGTGTTGAAGCTAACCGCTAAATAGTGGGGGCTCTGAACCCAAATACTATTTTAATCATCATAGGAATGTATCTTTGAAGTTTTCCAATATCATTTCTTTGCTTTGGAAAGAAAACCACTGTGCAAATCTCGTAACAACACAGGAAATATTTCAGGTTTTGAAGTGAAATTTCTGAAAAGGGTCCTGCATATTCATACTTTAGGTAACTGAAGAAACATCTGTATACGCCTTAAAATATACTTTGAAATGGATATGCTAATGCACCAAAACCGTTCTATACTGTTTCAGCACATCCAAATTACACAATCTGGTATCGTGATATGTACATTTTTTATTTGATTCAAAGTAGTCAAAGTCCATATAGGCACCTGCTCTTTGTGAAATCTCGACGTTCCTAATTCAAACTTTAAGAAAGCTAAAATTTATTGTTTACTAAATGTTGTAGCTAGCCACTGAATGGTAGGGGCTCTGAATCCAAAACAATTTAAATCATCATAGGAGGATGCAGTGGCGTAATGAGCCAAAATATTTGGAGGGCTCAATCTTTGCGAGGAGCGAAGCGACCAACCCTGAGGGAGTGTAGCGACCGAGCTGGGGTACCCCCCCCCCCCCCTTCACGATACGGAGCTTTTTCATTTTTTCGACTTGAAAATGTGCAGTCTGCGTTTTGGAGGGGAAACCGCCCCCATCGCCCCCCCCCCCCTTAAACTTTAAGAAATCTAAAATGTATTGTTTGCTAAATGTTGAAGCTAGGCACTAGATGGTGGGGGCTCTGAACCCAAATACGATTTAAATCATCATAGGAAGGTATCTTTGAAGTTTTCCAATATCATTTTTGTGCTTTGGAAAGAAAACAACTGTGCAATTCTCGTAACAATACAGGAAATATTTCAGGTTTTGAAGTAAAATTTGTGAAAACGGTCCTGCGTACATATACTTTAGGTCAGTTACGAAACCTCTGTATGTGCCTTAAAATACTTCGAAATGGATATACTAATGCACCAAAACCGTTCGAATATCGTTTGAGCACATCCAAATTCGAAATTTTGGTACCGTGATATGTACATTTAATTTGATTTAAAGCAGTCAAAATATCATTTTTACCGAAAGACCGATTTTGGCACTTGCTCTTCATAAAATCTAATCCTAATTTAGACTTTACGAAAGCGAAAATGTATTATTTGCTTCGTGATGAAGCTAACCGCTAAATGGTGGGGGCTCTGAATACTTATGCACAAAACTCTTTTATACTGTTTCGGCACATCCAAATTACACAATCTACTACCGTGATATGTACGTTTCATTTGACATATGGTAGTAAAAATTCCATTATTGCAAAAAGCATAAGACAGTTTTTCACAAATTTCACTTCAAAACTTATAACTTGTAACTTATTATTTCCTAAATTGTATCGAGATTACCACTTTCCTGTTCTTTCCAAAGCGCCAAAACGATATTGGCGAGCTTCATATACACCTTCCTTTTATGTGTAAATTCATATTTGGGACCCTAGCTCCAACCATTTAGTGGTTAACTTCAACCTAAAGCAACCAATACATTTTCCTTTTCTTAGTGCTTGAATCTTAAACCTCGAGGTTTTACGATATGAACATTCTTGTAATAACGTCATATCGACCACCTGAAATGATATAAAATGTACATATCTGGGTCCCAAAATGTCCAATTGGATATGCTGAAACCATTTATAACACTTTTGTTGCATTAGAATATCTTTCGCGACGTATATTTCTAGGTTTCTTCAATAACCACAAACATGTAGATATAAGACAGTTTTCACAAATTTCACTTCGAAACCTGAAATATTTCCTAAATTGTTTCGAGATTGCCACTTTCCTGTTCTTTCCAAAGCCCCAAAACGATATTGGCGAGCTTCATATACAACTTAATTTTACGTCGACGTTTCATAAGAAATAAGTGCCAAAATGCGCCTTTTTGTAATAAATGATTTCGACTAACTTAAATTGTACATGTCTTGGTAGCAAAATGTCGAATTCGATCTCCTAAAGCGATTTATAATACTTTGGGGGCATTACTTTAACCTTTGCGAGGTATATTTCACAGTTTCTTGTTTGACACTTTTCACAATTTTCACTTGAAAACCTAAAAATATTAACTGAAGTATATCGATATCACTCTTTCCAAAGCTCTATAATGATATTGGAGAGCTTCATATACACCCTTATATCATGTTTACAATCATATTTGGCTTCTTAGCGCTTCCTACTTAGCGATTAGCTTCAAACTAAAGCAACCAATACATTTTCGCTTTCTTAGTGAACGTCGACGTTTCATAAGAAATAAGTGCCAAAATGCGCCTTTTTGTAATAAATGATTTCGACTAACTTAAATTGTACATGTCTTGGTAGCAAAATGTCGAATTCGATCTCCTAAAGCGATTTATAACACTTTGGAGGCGTTACTATGACCTTTGCGAGGTATATTTCACAGTTTCTTGTTTGACACTTTTCACAATTTTCACTTGAAAACCTAAAAATATTAACTGAAGTATATCGATATCACTCTTTCCAAAGCTCTATAATGATATTGGAGAGCTTCATATACACCCTTATATCATGTTTACAATCATATTTGGCTTCTTAGCGCTTCCTACTTAGCGATTAGCTTCAAACTAAAGCAACCAATACATTTTCGCTTTCTTAGTGAACGTCGACGTTTCATAAGAAATAAGTGCCAAAATGCGCCTTTTTGTAATAAATGATTTCGACTAACTTAAATTGTACATGTCTTGGTAGCAAAATGTCGAATTCGATCTCCTAAAGCGATTTATAACACTTTAGGAGGCGTTACTATAACCTTTGCGAGGTATATTTCACAGTTTCTTGTTTGACACTTTTCACAATTTTCACTTGAAAACCTAAAAATATTAACTGAAAGTATATCGATATCACTCTTTCCAAAGCTCTATAATGATATTGGAGAGCTTCATATACACCCTTATATCATGTTTACAATCATATTTGGCTTCTTAGCGCCTCCTACTTAGCGATTAGCTTCAAACTAAAGCAACCAATACATTTTCGCTTTCTTAGTGAACGTCGACGTTTCATAAGAAATAAGTGCCAAAATGCGCCTTTTTGTAATAAATGATTTCGACTAACTTAAATTGTACATGTCTTGGTAGCAAAATGTCGAATTCGATCTCCTAAAGCGATTTATAACACTTTAGAGGCAGTTACTATACCTTTGCGAGGTATATTTCACAGTTTCTTGTTTGACACTTTTCACAATTTTCACTTGAAAACCTAAAAATATTAACTGAAGTATATCGATATCACTCTTTCCAAAGCTCTATAATGATATTGGAGAGCTTCATATACACCCTTATATCATGTTACAATCATATTTGGCTTCTTAGCGCTTCCTACTTAGCGATTAGCTTCAAACTAAAGCAACCAATACATTTTCGCTTTCTTAGTGAACGTCGACGTTTCATAAGAAATAAGTGCCAAAATGCGCCTTTTTGTAATAAATGATTTCGACTAACTTAAATTGTACATGTCTTGGTAGCAAAATGTCGAATTCGATCTCCTAAAGCGATTTATAACACTTTAGAGGCATTACTATAACCTTTGCGAGGTATATTTCACAGTTTCTTGTTTGACACTTTTCACAATTTTCACTTGAAAACCTAAAAATATTAACTGAAGTATATCGATATCACTCTTTCCAAAGCTCTATAATGATATTGGAGAGCTTCATATACACCCTTATATCATGTTTACAATCATATTTGGCTTCTTAGCGCTTCCTACTTAGCGATTAGCTTCAAACTAAAGCAACCAATACATTTTCGCTTTCTTAGTGAACGTCGACGTTTCATAAGAAATAAGTGCCAAAATGCGCCTTTTTGTAATAAATGATTTCGACTAACTTAAATTGTACATGTCTTGGTAGCAAAATGTCGAATTCGATCTCCTAAAGCGATTTATAACACTTTAGAGGCGTTACTATAACCTTTGCGAGGTATATTTCACAGTTTCTTGTTTGACACTTTTCACAATTTTCACTTGAAAACCTAAAATATTAACTGAAGTATATCGATATCACTCTTTCCAAAGCTCTATAATGATATTGGAGAGCTTCATATACACCCTTATATCATGTTTACAATCATATTTGGCTTCTTAGCGCCTCCTACTTAGCGATTAGCTTCAAACTAAAGCAACCAATACATTTTCGCTTTCTTAGTGAACGTCGACGTTTCATAAGAAATAAGTGCCAAAATGCGCCTTTTTGTAATAAATGATTTCGACTAACTTAAATTGTACATGTCTTGGTAGCAAAATGTCGAATTCGATCTCCTAAAGCGATTTATAACACTTTAGAGGCATTACTATAACCTTTGCGAGGTATATTTCACAGTTTCTTGTTTGACACTTTTCACAATTTTCACTTGAAAACCTAAAAATATTAACTGAAGTATATCGATATCACTCTTTCCAAAGCTCTATAATGATATTGGAGAGCTTCATATACACCCTTATATCATGTTTACAATCATATTTGGCTTCTTAGCGCTTCCTACTTAGCGATTAGCTTCAAACTAAAGCAACCAATACATTTTCGCTTTCTTAGTTGAACGTCGACGTTTCATAAGAAATAAGTGCCAAAATGCGCCTTTTTGTAATAAATGATTTCGACTAACTTAAATTGTACATGTCTTGGTAGCAAAATGTCGAATTCGATCTCCTAAAGCGATTTATAACACTTTAGAGGCATTACTATAACCTTTGCGAGGTATATTTCACAGTTTCTTGTTTGACACTTTTCACAATTTTCACTTGAAAACCTAAAAATATTAACTGAAGTATATCGATATCACTCTTTCCAAAGCTCTATAATGATATTGGAGAGCTTCATATACACCCTTATATCATGTTTACAATCATATTTGGCTTCTTAGCGCTTCCTACTTAGCGATTAGCTTCAAACTAAAGCAACCAATACATTTTCGCTTTCTTAGTGAACGTCGACGTTTCATAAGAAATAAGTGCCAAAATGCGCCTTTTTGTAATAAATGATTTCGACTAACTTAAATTGTACATGTCTTGGTAGCAAAATGTCGAATTCGATCTCCTAAAGCGATTTATAACACTTTAGAGGCATTACTATAACCTTTGCGAGGTATATTTCACAGTTTCTTGTTTGACACTTTTCACAATTTTCACTTGAAAACCTAAAAATATTAACTGAAGTATATCGATATCACTCTTTCCAAAGCTCTATAATGATATTGGAGAGCTTCATATACACCCTTATATCATGTTTACAATCATATTTGGCTTCTTAGCGCTTCCTACTTAGCGATTAGCTTCAAACTAAAGCAACCAATACATTTTCGCTTTCTTAGTTGAACGTCGACGTTTCATAAGAAATAAGTGCCAAAATGCGCCTTTTTGTAATAAATGATTTCGACTAACTTAAATTGTACATGTCTTGGTAGCAAAATGTCGAATTCGATCTCCTAAAGCGATTTATAACACTTTAGAGGCATTACTATAACCTTTGCGAGGTATATTTCACAGTTTCTTGTTTGACACTTTTCACAATTTTCACTTGAAAACCTAAAAATATTAACTGAAGTATATCGATATCACTCTTTCCAAAGCTCTATAATGATATTGGAGAGCTTCATATACACCCTTATATCATGTTTACAATCATATTTGGCTTCTTAGCGCTTCCTACTTAGCGATTAGCTTCAAACTAAAGCAACCAATACATTTTCGCTTTCTTAGTGAACGTCGACGTTTCATAAGAAATAAGTGCCAAAATGCGCCTTTTGTAATAAATGATTTCGACTAACTTAAATTGTACATGTCTTGGTAGCAAAATGTCGAATTCGATCTCCTAAAGCGATTTATAACACTTTAGAGGGCATTACTATAACCTTTGCGAGGTATATTTCACAGTTTCTTGTTTGACACTTTCACAATTTTCACTTGAAAACCTAAAAATATTAACTGAAGTATATCGATATCACTCTTTCCAAAGCTCTATAATGATATTGGAGAGCTTCATATACACCCTTATATCATGTTTACAATCATATTTGGCTTCTTAGCGCCTCCTACTTAGCGATTAGCTTCAAACTAAAGCAACCAATACATTTTCGCTTTCTTAGTGAACGTCGACGTTTCATAAGAAATAAGTGCCAAAATGCGCCTTTTTGTAATAAATGATTTCGACTAACTTAAATTGTACATGTCTTGGTAGCAAAATGTCGAATTCGATCTCCTAAAGCGATTTATAACACTTTGGAGGCATTACTATAACCTTTGCGAGGTATATTTCACAGTTTCTTGTTTGACACTTTTCACAATTTTCACTTGAAAACCTAAAAATATTAACTGAAGTATATCGATATCACTCTTTCCAAAGCTCTATAATGATATTGGAGAGCTTCATATACACCCTTATATCATGTTTACAATCATATTTGGCTTCTTAGCGCCTCCTACTTAGCGATTAGCTTCAAACTAAAGCAACCAATACATTTTCGCTTTCTTAGTGAACGTCGACGTTTCATAAGAAATAAGTGCCAAAATGCGCCTTTTTGTAATAAATGATTTCGACTAACTTAAATTGTACATGTCTTGGTAGCAAAATGTCGAATTCGATCTCCTAAAGCGATTTATAACACTTTGGGGGCATTACTATAACCTTTGCGAGGTATATTTCACAGTTTCTTGTTTGACACTTTTCACAATTTTCACTTGAAAACCTAAAAATATTAACTGAAGTATATCGATATCACTCTTTCCAAAGCTCTATAATGATATTGGAGAGCTTCATATACACCCTTATATCATGTTTACAATCATATTTGGCTTCTTAGCGCCTCCTACTTCGCGATTAGCTTCAAACTAAAGCAACCAATACATTTTCGCTTTCTTAGTGAACGTCGACGTTTCATAAGAAATAAGTGCCAAAATGCGCCTTTTTGTAATAAATGATTTCGACTAACTTAAATTGTACATGTCTTGGTAGCAAAATGTCGAATTCGATCTCCTAAAGCGATTTATAACACTTTGGAGGCATTACTATAACCTTTGCGAGGTATATTTCACAGTTTCTTGTTTGACACTTTTCACAATTTTCACTTGAAAACCTAAAAATATTAACTGAAGTATATCGATATCACTCTTTCCAAAGCTCTAAAATGATATTGGAGAGCTTCATATACACCCTTATATCATGTTTAGAATCATATTTGGCTTCTTAGCGCCTCCTACTTCGCGATTAGCTTCAAACTAAAGCAACCAATACATTTTCGCTTTCTTAGTGAACGTCGACGTTTCATAAGAAATAAGTGCCAAAATGCGCCTTTTTGTAATAAATGATTTCGACTAACTTAAATTGTACATGTCTTGGTAGCAAAATGTCGAATTCGATCTCCTAAAGCGATTTATAACACTTTGGGGGCATTACTATAACCTTTGCGAGGTATATTTCACAGTTTCTTGTTTGACACTTTTCACAATTTTCACTTGAAAACCTAAAAATATTAACTGAAGTATATCGATATCACTCTTTCCAAAGTTCTAAAATGATATTGGAGAGCTTCATATACACCCTTATATCATGTTTAGAATCATATTTGGCTTCTTAGCGCCTCCTACTTCGCGATTAGCTCCAAACTAAAGCAACCAATACATTTTCGCTTTCTTAGTGAACGTCGACGTTTCATAAGAAATAAGTGCCAAAATGCGCCTTTTTGTAATAAATGATTTCGACTAACTTAAATTGTACATGTCTTGGTAGCAAAATGTCGAATTCGATCTCCTAAAGCGATTTATAACACTTTGGGGCATTACTATAACCTTTGCGAGGTATATTTCACAGTTTCTTGTTTGACACTTTTCACAATTTTCACTTGAAAACCTAAAAATATTAACTGAAGTATATCGATATCACTCTTTCCAAAGTTCGTAAATGATATTGGAGAGCTTCATATACACCCTTATATCATGTTTAGAATCATATTTGGCTTCTTAGCGCCTCCTACTTAGCGATTAGCTCCAAACTAAAGCAACCAATACATTTTCGCTTTCTTAGTGAACGTCGACGTTTCATAAGAAATAAGTGCCAAAATGCGCCTTTTTGTAATAAATGATTTCGACTAACTTAAATTGTACATGTCTTGGTAGCAAAATGTCGAATTCGATCTCCTAAAGCGATTTATAACACTTTGGGGGCATTACTATAACCTTTGCGAGGTATATTTCACAGTTTCTTGTTTGACACTTTTCACAATTTTCACTTGAAAACCTAAAAATATTAACTGAAGTATATCGATATCACTCTTTCCAAAGTCGTAAATGATATTGGAGAGCTTCATATACACCCTTATATCATGTTTAGAATCATATTTGGCTTCTTAGCGCCTCCTACTTAGCGATTAGCTCCAAACTAAAGCAACCAATACATTTTCGCTTTCTTAGTGAACGTCGACG
>JAPZVO010002128.1:0-11000 GCA_029962745.1 Echinometra lucunter | reverse complement strand
GTTAGACAGGAACTGCATGCAACTCTCCCGAAACTATTTCTAGCGTGGTTAGTCATCTGTCTTTATAATTTTTTTAAATTTTTTATTGTTGATGTGATGACATTACAGTGATACAATCCCCTTCTGACATCCTATCCTATTCATTATATTGGCTATATGGTATTTGAATTGTCATAGTCTGAATGTGAATTCAGATTGCCTGTGAATTTGGATTGCCTTTACTTTGATATGCACTGTATATTACAGTGAGTTCAATACTAAGTTTCTCTTGTAAACATATTAATCTCATGACAATTTGTTTTCCTTCCCTCTATTCCTTCCTCATTATCACTCCCTTAACATCCTGGCTCTATACTTAATCTCTAGCAATAACATCATTTTGACTTTTTATATATGATGAAGTATGTATTAAGCATATTAAGTGAATGGTGTTAACAACAAGAATCAATACCCAGTGATATTAAAGTTATGCATTACAATGTTGATTTAATTCCCTTCAGTCCCGGACTTCAGGAATCATTCTCATTTATTTCACCTTACATTGTCACATTATATTCTCCTTGCCTTCTTTCCCTATTTCTCTCAGACTCTCTCTCTCTCTCCTCTCTCTCTCTCTCTCTCCCTTTCCCCTTTTTCCCTCTCTCTCTCCCTTTCCCCCTTTTCCCTCTCTCTCCCTTTCCCCCTTTCCCCCCTCTCTCTCTCCCTTTCCTCCTTTCCCTCTTTCTCCCTTCCCCTTTTCCCTCTCTCTCTCTCTCTCCCTTTCCCACTTTCTCATCATGCAGTTCAATCTCATGTACACTGAATGCTCTTTATTCCCTTCTCTTCCATAATAACAATGATGACAATGATGATAGTAATAATAATAATGATAATAATGGAAATGATAATGATAATAATAATGATGGTGATGATAAATGGTAATAATAATAATAATAATGATGATGATAATGATAATAATGATAATGATAATAATAATAATAATGATAATAATAATAATAATGAAAATGATAATGATAATAATGATGGTGATGATAAATGATAATAATAATGATAAAGATAATGATAATGATAATGATAATGATAATAATATAAATAATGATAATAAAAAAATATGTTATGTTCTTTCCTTTAAATGACTTGATCACTGTTGCGTTGTACATGTATACATTGTATCTTTATATGATGTTTTTAGACTTTTGTATATATATCTATGACTGGTTTTATTGTAAATCACACTCATTTCAGCCCTCGAGCTGCCATGTGTTGATCATAATAAACCAATTTCAATTCAATTCATTTCAGTTCAGTTGAGAAAGAATGTATTGACTGGTGGGGGTGGGGGGGGGGGGGAGAGAAGGTTTAGGAAGTTAGGGAGGATTATTTGAAAAGAGGATGTGTCACAAGTTCCTGGGATCTCCCAGGGTAGCACTCTGCCAGTAGTCTCTTGATCTTGAACTTTGACCAATCCTTTTGTGATTCTTCACAAACTCTATTGTGCAACATGGATACCCTGCAGTGTAGGTCACTCACTCAGTCCATCACTTTCATATCTTAATGCATATTTACAGCGAGTTCAATAAAAACATACAAATTGTTTGTATTTAACAGAAAAAATATTTTTGACCAATCCACTTGCCAACATGCTTTTAGGACAGCTCAACATGACTGCTGTATGAAGCTTAGAATTGCAGTAACACTGACATGACAAATCACAAGAAAAACACTGTTGCTTTTTGCATACTTAAAACAGCAGGACTAAGCTATAGGCACTGACACTTACTATACTTGTATACAGCCAATTACAATAATTAACATCAGTTTTGTACATGCAATTTTACTCAGCACTGACTTAAAGAAACATTTAATTGCTTGATATAGTATTATTGTGAAAATTGCACTCTTCCCATCATTTGCATGACAACTGAATAGATACATGTACACAGTAACTGAATACAATTTCACCAATTATTGACAACTATTGACATTTCCTACATGTACATGTAAATTTGCTACATCATGTGACATGTCTACTACCTTATCTCTCCTCCATAATGATCAACCGCTTCAGTAACTTACTACATTGTATTGACCACTTCAAATTATGCTTTACCAGACTGATAGCAGCTAGAAACACATAAACTTGTTATCATATGACTACAACAAAATATCTCCAATTTCTTTCCACTTGAATCATGTACTACTCAGCAAAGGCATACAGCATGAATGATGTACAGGGTGTACATGCATGAATAACAAAGAAATCCTGTGTGTTATTTACATTGCATATATGAAACCAGCACATGTTATCAGTAACTTCAATATTTGCGTAGCATGTACAGTAGTTTTCTTTTTGGTTCCTATTGCACACATCCCAAGCTACAAGTGAAATATACATGTACTCCACTCAACTAATAAATAAAGCATTCTTCAAATACATGTAGATACATATTGCACAACAATTACATGGACAACTATCGATAGCTATAGACAACTTCAGTACAGTGACATGCTAGTGATTACTTTATTTTCGTTACATCTAATGTACATTATATGTCAATTTTTTACCAGCTTTTATTGACTGTTGCAACAAGAACGGCACTGCCAGATTCAACGCATTAGTAAATTGTTAATTTTGTGATGAGCCACCGAAGGTTGAGTGAGACGAAATCCTCAGAATCCACTCGGGTCCCCTAGGTGATGATGAGTGAATGTATCGGGTTACAATTTGAGCTTAGAATAATAGACGATTTCCATGTCATTGCCCCCTCCCCCCCCCCCCCCCCCTGATCTCTTGGGCACCACATACCGTGCATACTGTATAGTCAGCAGATTAATGTTGAAAGTTACGGTAGGTTCATTATGTTATGATCAGGTGATATGACTGAGTCAGGAGGTTCAGAATAAAACTGATAAAGGATAGTTGTGGAGATTGTTGAGAGTACTACAGAAATTAACAACTTGATAGTTTCTCCCGAAGGAAATTTTAGATTTGCCATTGAGATAACAATTAACCAGATTGATTGATTTTGTTCTCCTGTCCCTCTTGAGAGGAGAAATGGAGAGATTGTATTCATCCATTGATTACTGAATTGTTATATTCCAATAGACTTTATATAGGGGCCATCTGATTCCGGTAGGCAGTGAGTTAAAGTTAAAAAATAAGCCCACCAGGATCCCCTCCCCTACTACAATACCCTGCCCCTTTCTCATAATTCTGGATCTACCCTTGTCTAGTGTGCCCAGTGCGGAGTTTTCACCGCCCATCGTACATTATAAATGTAGTTTTATGTATTGTGATGGTTATTTTGACTTACTGATGCTCAGGCATTTTCAATGGCTTTAGACCTCCTAGGAGTTTCTTGTTTCAGACTTTGTTCCTCCTCTGGTTTAGCTGCAACATCTACATGTATATGCAGCTTCGCTAAAACCATTTTGTTATCTTTGTACTGTCGAAAATACAGGACCACTAAAATACTAGTAATCAAGAAGATGAAAGAGCATGTACATGCGAGATACTTGTGTATCCAGGACAATGAATATTTACTTGAAGAGCTCTTTGTACATTTACATGGCAGTATTGTTGCTGCTGGGGAATTGGAAACTGTTGTCACATTTTCATCATTTTTTGTATTTGAATGGGATACTTGTAGAATGCAAGGATTTCTAATGTTAGGTAAGGCTATGTTTTGAATAGGATCCCATCCGTAATCATGGCAATCACAAATAGGTTTTGTGTGGTCTGATGTATATGAAGATGAACAACAATAGACTGAATGATTTGCAAGTCTTGCTAGCATGACCTGACTTAATGTTTCACCATTTTCTTCTGGTGGAGTCTGTGAGGGTAGCCTCATGTCATCTTGGTAACATACAATCTTTCCTGGTAGAGTACCCACTGGAGCTTGGCAGTACAGTTTAATCCATTCACCATCAACATACTCATTAATTAATTCACATGATGCCTTACCAGGGGGGTAATTAACACGTAAACCAATTCTAGGGTAGTCGGGCAACATGACACTATTCCTGTATGCAGTCAGAATGTATGTTCCTTGATCATCTCTTGAGACAGGATTGATGGTTAAGTTGAGATAGCAGATATCACTATTACTGTTATTTTGATCATTGAGTTCATACCTCAAAGGCAGAGAATCAACGTCTGGATTTCTTGAGATGTAAAATGGCAACTTGTGTCCATGCCGCAGTGTGACACTTGTACTGTCACATGGATAAGGGAAACACAGTCTTGCCTCATCTCCTTCTATTTTGTTTAGTATTCTAGCATCACATAAAACTTTTTGACTTATCAGTAAATACACAACAATTACCCAGTAACTCATTTTACCAAAAAAAAAAATTAAATAAACAAAACGCTTTTTTATGCTATCGATAGTCGCAAAACCGTTTCTGTGACACACTACAATGATTTTGTTTTGCAAACCTGTATGTTTAGATCAGTTTAGTTGCATGTATATGTTAAACTTCACAGTGCAATGGAATGAAAGGCCAAATTGACATAGCACAGGTTTCAGTAACTCTTACACAGCCACTGTTTTAATAGTAGTATGTATGACATCCTAATATTTGTTCTGATCTTGGTGCACAGTTCTGCATTAGGTCTTTTACAGCTTGTTCAGTCTACCCCCAATGTACCTTAAAGAATGTATTTTTGTCAACCTGTTTGCATGTACTGTACATGTATTTGTGAAGGATGGTTTCTTGGAGATGGAGAGCTACATATACGTATATGTTTGTTGTCCTTCCAGACATCGCATTTGTTCCTTCTTTGATTGATCCTTGAGCTGTGTGGACAGAGAAAATACAAAAAATAGTTTTGTTATCAATTTATTAACTAAATACAGAAATCTGAAGTGTGGGAGTATCCTTATAACCATTCCTTATCCCTTTAATACAGGCAAAAAATAAATAAAATAAAGTGTATACAGTATATAGATATATATGCTGTAAAAGTGGATGAAGTAGGGACAAGGAGAGCTTTGTAGCTTCCTGATTCCTCTTTATTGTACCAAGCTTTGGATTATCATGTGCATGTAATCTTCTTTAAGGACATCTGCAAATGAATCACAAAACAATATACAAATACAAAAATTATAATTGAACATTGTATACATGTACCTGTACAAGGAGTAGTCTTTAAATGTAAATGTACTTATGAGTTATAATTTGCATCTGTTTATGGAAATAACAGCTTACATACCCCCACATGAACGTCATAGCAAAAATCACAAAGCTACAGAATCGTCCTTGAGTGAACATCAGTTTGCATGACATACATCATAAATGTACATGTAAATATGTTGGTTCCTGAATTATTGGATGCAGAAGACATATTCATGAAGGTTTATGAATAGTATTTACCGTTATTCCAGAAATCTGTACTGTGGACAGGTCATGGTCTTCGTACATACTATGGTGATAAGTTTCCTCAAAGTTACTGTATTGACTAGGCATAATCATGTCTTAGTCTAAGACGTGGTGATCTACCGTATACAAAAATATAAGTGTATTATGATTTGTACTAAAATTAAGCATAAAATCAACTGCATATGAATAAGTTTGTACAGAATGCTATATACATGTATACGTAAATATTTAGTTTATCAACATGATGGTACCGTACACATCTTTTTTTTTGTTTACCTCTGGCCTTTTTTTACCTCTTGTCAATTTTATCTCTGGTATTTATTTTACCTTTTTTATTTTTATTTATTTATTTACTTCTAGCCTTTTCTTACTTCAGGCCTTTTTTTTACTTCTGGCCTTTTACTTTTGGCATAATAGCAGTTTTTACCTCTGACATACATGTACCTTTGGCATTTTTACATGAAACTTGTATAGTACAGCATATACATAACCACACCAGTATTATTGACCCAAAGGTGATGGACTTCATCGCCAAGTAAAATTTTGATAGTGTATAAGAGAATCAAAAATCAAGTGCCTTTTGAGTCAAGAAATTCAGGCATACTCGAAAAAAAATTACTCAAGTGTTTATACATACCTATCGTTATAGCAGCGTAAATGAAAGATGGCGAAGAATATTCACATTTTTAACTGCGCATGCGCATTTAAAAAATCACTCTCAAGCTTGTTTAATTTTCGTTCATATTTCTTACAGATTTTTCTTGTATGCTTACTCCACTTCATATAAGCTCATAAGCATATTTTGGAGCCATGAATTAAAAAAAAAATGTTAATACACCTTTATGTACATTGTAGCATGTAAATGTAAACATTGCGATGCAAAATAAACATTGGAGTGAGAAGTACAGGAGGTACAATCTACATATGTGGAAAATGCAGCTGTCGTCATCTAGATTAACGAAAAAAAAAAAGAGAGAGATAAGATTAACATCCAAATGACAGCTGTTTTTATGCAAAAGCACTTCATGATAACCTTTTTGTGCAAATATTTGTTTTATATTCAGATGTAGTAGGCTGAAAATGAGACTAGAGTCATGTATCTGCTAAGCATAATTTATCAACTGCATCTTACCAGACATGTTTTCTTATTATCATTAAATTTTGTTGATCACTTGTTAATTCATCCAGTGAAATGTTGTATGGTACAGACTTATTTCATCATATAAAAATGTCCACAAAATAGAACTGGAAAACGATTCTTTATGTAATGAACTGCAGGAGATTATTCCATCATGATCAGATGGAATTATCATTTTTGATAGGAGAGCGATGTGTATCCTGTGTTAATGATTAACGATTTCACATCCTTTGTGCACCGATTTCTCTCTTCTCACTCAAAGCCCACCTGCACATGTATGACAGAGGCCTTCGTTCCTTTGATAGCTGCCCCCAGGCAGGGTGCAAAAAACCTACTCGCCAAATGTTTAGGGGCAAAGTTGCCAGATTGACAGATGACAATTTTCATTTGCCTGATGGGAGTACATGTACATGTAGTTTGGAATTCAGAGCAACACAATATTTTGATATTATATTTCAGTGATAATCATAATGATGATTGTATAGCACATTTTAAACTGGATACAAAGTGCTTTGAGATGTTATCACTGGATCAGGATTTGAGTGTATGTACAGGTATAAACTGCCAGGCAATGAGAGTGAAAGTTCAAGTTCTTGGGTCTTCAAACTTTGTTTGAATTGTTGGACTGTTGGTAAAGACTTCCTTTAAGGAGGGAGCTTGTTCTTTAGTTTTGAAACAGAAGAGAAGAAAGCTGCATCGCCAGCTAGTTAGCTGCTCAATGGTTGCAGTTTAATCAGCACTGTATAATTCATTTGTAACATTTTTGAAAACAAGAACAATTCTGACAGAAATGAAGTAGGAATGTAAATGAAGAAGGAAAATAAAATTTAAAATATAAGTCTTGTCTGTTTTTAAAAAGGGGTAAATAGCAAGTTTTATGGCACTGTAGGGAATATATTTTAGACTTCAATTTTCACCCAATGAACACTAAGCCTGAGATAATTGGGCTAAGGACCAAATGAAAAATGCATATTATAAATACTGAAATCAAATCATGCTTAACAGTTAACAATGTGGAAGGTTTAGGCAAGTGAATTTTATTCATCGCAAGGCATTTTTGAGATCTACATAGGGCAAGTGGCAAAAAATCTTTGTATACCATTCTAGCAGTACTACACTGTATACTTGGATTCAATCCATTGGAAACAAGATTTTTTTTCAAAATCAGATACATGTAGGGAGGGGGAGAGATATCCAAACTATTTTTATTCTTTTTCTGTGTAAGTTATTGTCTTCTATGCATAATTCATTTTTATTGACATCTACATGTAATTTGTATTGTGGATTTCTGTATGGATTTCTCTGCATTTTGACTGATACTATAGGAAGAAACTCGTAAGATGAGAGAAGATATTCAGCGTCGTCGCCAGGAGGCGGAAGCTAAACGTAAGAAGGCTGCAGAAGAAAACCAAACAGCATATTCCATTCCTAAATACAACTTAGCTGTAAGTATACACATGCTGACAATGTATAGTTAGGAGAAAGCAAGAGCGCTTATTTCTCCCAAACTGTAGGCTTTCACTCATACAAACACAGAGTTGAGGCCCTTCATTTTCTAAAGCAAAAAAATTGTCTCTACATGCAGCTGAATATAACCCATGTTTATTTTAAACTTGACACTTGTGATATTAAGATGCACATTATTATTTCACTTATTATTCACGCTTAAATAAAGAACATTTTACCAAAAATGGTGAAGAAACTCGTTACATCATAATTTATAAGAATTTGGTCGGTCCACACTTCTTCCATGCAAGAAGGCTAATAAGATGCTTTTTGCCTTGGCATGTTCTTTTTTTTTCTCATCCATCATTGAAAACTGAAGGTTTTCTGTGGGGGTTAACGCTTTGTATGTGAACAAGCCTTACAGGTCTTACCTATCTTCATAATAATCTTCATTAGATATGAATGCACCCTATGGATGAGGAAGAGGGTTACGAGTAGGAGGTTTTCATGTCTTTTGTTTTGGGGGACTTATATAATCAGTTGAAAATAACATATTGAAATGATTACATTTGTGATATGAAGAGTTACTTTTACTGATATCTACGTGTAGCCTCTCTCTCCAGTACATAATTGTACTTGTAAATAAGATTTTAATTTAATTAGCATTACAATTCTGTATCAGCCATTCACTGTGCAAAATAAATGTGAACATGTACATTCACTACTAAACTATGGCATCACATTTCCTGTATGACAGACTGCCAAGCAGAAGCAGACTGTGGATCTTACAACAAGCCTGCCCTCTAGTGGTAACATAGCAGACAAGCTCCAGCAGCTGCAGAACAACCTCAAGAAGGATGCAGTAAGAAAATGAATAGAGTTGTGTTCACACACTATGCAGAGAATGCTGGAATAACATTCCATATGAATGTCATATTGTGCTGTTGAGCATGAAGTTGTGTTCACACCCACTGGGAAGTTACAAACATGTTAGAATTAGAATTCTAGATCAATTTCATGGTATCTTCTCACAAGGAAGTAAAAGCATTACATTTTCCCATAATTTTATAACATAGTAGAATATCTTTCCTGTATGTTGGCTTTCATATTGGTTTTTGGAGTTCAGGGATCATTTGAAAAATTAATGTATGCATTCATTTTGAAAAAAAGGAATTAAGTACTGTACTTTTGATTGACCCTTCACTACACGCCAGACCAAATCTCAAGAAGGACTTTATTCGTGTTTGTAGAAATTATGAAAAATGCTGTAGAGCAAATTTCCCAAGATTGTCTCAAGCCATTCAAACACAGTTCTAACTATGATGCATCCAAACACATTTCAGATCTAAAAAGAGGACATAATATTATCAGTCATGTCATTTCAGTTCCAGCAATGCAATTACAGAATGTTTCAGGACGGAAAATACCTCAAATGAAACTAACTTCTTACCATTAAAGTTCATGCCTCCTTAGTTCTCTGTGATTAGAAAGCCATTAATAACCCTTTTCCCCATTTTTTCCTCTACTTTGTATTACATTGTTATGGTCCAGTGAATAAGTCTCCGTACTGTTAACCACAAGGTATGGGGTTCAAATCCCTGCCACTGCACTAACGTCCTTTTGCCAGACATTAATCTTTATTTGCCACACTCGACCCCGGTGAAGTGAGAGGGTACCTGGTAGGATTTGTGAAGCCCCATAGTTGCCTTGGTTTGAGCCGGGGTAAAAGTCCTTTGGAAGCACATAGAGACATGATATCATATTGTGATATGCACTATACCAGAGCAGGATATTATTATCATTATTATTATAAAATTATATTGTCTTACTGTTTGTATTCTGCAGGAGACTCCAGAGAAGGTGCAGAAGAAGGGTCCAATCAGTATCAAACCAACATACACTACCCCAGAACAGTTGAAAGAGGAGCTTGAAGCTAGCAAGAGAGAGGCTGAGAAGTTTAGGCAACAGAGGGTGGGTACATGTCATCTTCCCCCGCCCCCCAATCATTCTTCCCTTTCTCTTGAACAGCAAGTCCACTCCCAAATCAAAGTAGTTTTCAAAAATTTTTAGTGAGATAAAGTCATTCATTGCAATGCCAGCATTTATTGTCTTCTCATATTATATTACCTTCAATCTATCTGATCATCGAATGTGTTGCATTGTTTATGTTTATTTTAGGAGGAAAATCGTAAGAAGAGGGAGGCGGAGATCCGTAAAATTGAAGAGTATGAGAAGGAACGACGGAAGAAAGAAGAAGAGGAGCGTAAGAAGCAAGCAGAGGAGAGAGAACGACTAAAGAAGGAGAAGGAGGAGAAGGAGAAGGCAAAGAGGAGCATGATGGGCCCTTCTGGTGCACCTATCAACATCTCTGTGAGTTTCTTTTTTTTTCTTAAATCATCTGCTTAGGGCCAGAGAGGCCTCAAAGCATTTGAAATTAAGGTTCCTTTAGTGGTTTTTGATGAGTGAGGAAAGCTGCAATTGTAGGTTTCTATATTGTCCCCAGTCCTTGTACAAGGAATTCATATGTTTGTTTGACCTGGGGTCCTTAACACAAAGGTTTGCGATCAATCGCAGACTTAAAACAATCATTCTGATTGGTCCTGGGTCACCTTTTCGAACGAGATACGCATGAAACAGTGACCTTGATTGGCTGTTACAACTTTGCGATTGATTGCAAATCTTTGTATTACGGGGCCCAGATGTTGAATGTTTTCTTTAAAATGCAGCACAAAAATTTTAAGGCTATGAAAAGTCATAGGAGAGACCTCACTGGAGCTCTGTAGGTTATTAAGCACTGTAATATAGGCACAGGAATGGCAGAGAGATGGAGACAGATCATAAGACCACGTTCCTGTCTTTAAAGTAATGGTGCAATTCAGTTCTTTTTTGAGTCCATGATAGTAGAACTGGTAAAACTAGGATGAAATATTTGTGAGGGGATTTAGTCACCTTCAAATTGTCTATCTGTTGTGGTCATAGGCAATGTGCTCGCATGAGGGATGTGCCTTAATTGTACTGTTGACAAGCTTTT
>JAPZVO010002127.1:0-11000 GCA_029962745.1 Echinometra lucunter | reverse complement strand
CTTTCTCGTAAACCCTATTCCAAAGTTCATCTTCTCCTATTTGAACTCCCAGATCAGCCGGCAACAAGCTTGGAGCCAACCAGTAGCCAGGCCGGAACATCCGATAGACAGAGAAGCGACCCAGACCAGCCGGCAACAAGCTTGGAGCCAATCAGTAGCCAGGCCGGAACATCCGATTGCCAAAGAAGCGACCCAGACCAGCCGGCAACAAGCTTGGAGCCAACCAGTAACCAGGCCGGAACATCCGATAGCAAAGGAAGCGACCCAGACCAGCCGGCAACAAGCTTGGAGACAACCAGTAACCAGGCCGGAACATCCGATGGCCCATATGATGGCTCAGAATCTCTGGTACAATGTAAATGATATAAAGTGGTAGCGATTAAATTAGAGTTGACAAATGGCCATAAAAAAGAATTATTGGATGTCACTATCCAGGTTAAAATTAGTCAATATTATCTTTTATTGGCCCTCTCCTTTTTAACTTAATGATAAAATTCAGTTTCAATAGGATTCATTTGAATTGGCATGCTTTAAAATACATACAAAGATAGAATAAAACAGAGTATTTGCAACAGGCATGGTATTCCCCTATGAAAAAAACTCACAGTACATACAACATATAAGAATGCGAAATATGTAGACATATGAATAACATAAATGATTGTATCAAAAAATGATTTTACCCATTCAGGCAATTATTTTGGAAGAGTCCAAAAGAAGATTGAAAAGAGAGGGGTACACACTTCTTTTCTGAGAAATAATGGACATCACCACGTACCATTTTGTAAGAAATTGAAAGTGACTCACCCATTCAGCATGTTATCTTCTAATGCACTAGATTAAAGGGACGGTCACTATTACTATGCTATATACACAATATGTGCCACTAAAAGGGCGCTACAACTTATTAATGAAATGAATGTCATATTACATGCTTTGTTGATGCAAATTGCAATTAATATTTCATTTTTTGTTTCTTTTATTATGCCATAGTTCAGTTCATCTACTGCAAGCTCTTTGATAGGCAAGAGACGGAGGTTCAGTGAAAAGGAGGTGGTAGCACTTGAGGAGATATTCTCTGAAAACATAAAAGATAAAATAGTTCCTAGAATGAAAGAAATGCGGATGAAACTATCTCAAAATAAAGCAGCTGAAAATCTCAGTTCCAGAAGTAGTAAGCAAATAATGGACAAGCTAAGACAGGTTATTGGCCATCCTTGAAGGGGTACTACCTGCCCGTGACATAATGTGTGGAACCGCACCCCAGTCCCTCTTCTTGTATGCTTATGCTGATGTTTTGAAACTACAAAATTGGTATCCTGTTGATTGTTAACTATACCTTGTCATATATCGTCGATGGGCTGATAAAATCTCAAATTTTTGTGAAAATGATTTTTTTTAATAAATGTGATTTTTAAGATGTAATTCATCTCCTGATAACCCCAGGAGTTGCATATCTTTAAAAAGAAAATTTGAAAATATCTCTGCAAAAACCTTGTATCTCAACATTTTATTCGACTATGGTCCAGTGCATTTTCCGCCTTCTAAATTATTTTCAGTGCATTTCAACCACATCATGTAATCGAAATGATTAACAAACATTGTCTAAGTTTAAATAACATTGCCTACACATGTTTTCTTAAAATGAAGATCATTTTTTCGTTTTACTAGAAATTTCATGGTTTTGGAGATACAAGGTTTTAACAGCCCATGAATGTCATGTCCACTGGGTGGATAAAACCCTCGTACCTCACTTTGGTGAAATCACTCTTTGGCAGGTTAAAATTAATGGGTTTTTTTGTTCATGAATGTGAAGAGTCATGTGTAATTTTTCTTCTAATAGTCATAATAGAGCATGGTGAGCTGCATATCCTTATAAAATATCAAAATTCATAATTTGTACAGTGAACTTGTATGTCATTTTATATATTTTTGTGCCAAACCTTGTAGCTCATTTAACCTCCTTCATAATTATATGAAGTTCCTGCCCGAGTTTCAGGTCACATGATTAAGGTCAAAGGTCACTTATGGTCAACAAACTTTGGCCATGTTAGGGTTATTTGAGGAATTGTCATCATAACTTTAAAAGTTTATGGATCTAGTTTATGAAACTTGGACATAAGAGCAGCAGTGTATCTCTAAATACCCTGTATGCATTTCAGGAACATGGCCATGATCGAAGGTCATTTAAAGGTCAATGAACTCTGGCCATGTTGGGAGTATCTGTTGAATTGGCATCATAACTAAGGAAGTTTATGGATATAGCTCATGAAATATTGACATAAAGATAATCAAGTATGATTGATTGTTTTGCACATGTCTTAGGTCACATGATCATGGTCAAAGTTCATTTTGGGTCAATTTGCATGATATTTTATTATATTAGTGTTTTCTTCTGTGAATAATATTCATTAGCTATTTTCAAAGGAAGCACTGCTGCTATATCGCATTGCAGAATGCAGGCGAGACTGCCAGAGGCATTCCACTTGTTTACATCCATCGTTCTGATTTTCTGAAACAGATTAGAATAATTCTAAACCCTCTTAATTTTCCATTTTATGTAATTCCACACAAATAGAGTTATGGAAAACCTTGGAAAAATTGAAGGATAAATAGATGAGTTCAATGACAAAACTTTGGAAAGTTACATAATAAAAACAAAAATCATTGTTTTTCTTATTACTTTTGTTATTACTATTCTTATCGTCATTACAATAAGGTTGCAAAGAAATATCATCATAAAAAAAAGTGAGGAGAGAAGAAATCAATAGAATTGCAGGAGAATGCTACACACAATTTTTTTGCCAGAAAGCCCATCCTTTTGTAAGCAACATATCAAAATTTTGTTGAAAACCCTGCATTTTTCAGGGAGATATGGCAATTTTTTGAAAAAAAGAAGATTAGGCTTAGAGCACCAAAGTCGGAAAACCCTAGTTTTAACCAAATTTTGCATGGCTGTATTTTCTTTATCCTGGGGGCAATTCATTTATTTATTTTTTTAAATGAAGGTTCGTTATTCATTAACACGCAGTTAAAAGCTCTATTATCTGCTTTGATGGGAAAGGGGTTTAATATGACTAAACCTAATGCTCTGTAACCCTAACAAATTTTCCGAATCAGGGAAAAAATCACCCTTGCTGCATGAAAACGTAGAGGGCAGCTCTGAAGTTTCCACATCGTCATTCCATAGGGTTATGTACAATTTACCTGTAAAAAATGAGTTTTGACGCCGGCACTTTTCGAGGCAGAGACTGGACTGAGTGAACTGAGTGAAGGAAAAGGAAATTGAACTTTTAGAGGTGGAAGGGGTGAGTAGTTATGTTTATTTCAAATGATGGTATTTATTAATTTAAAAAGGCTCATAAGTTATAAGAACATGGAAAATGTCATAGTTTTAGGGTTTGAGGCGCGAGCAGTAGTAGCTAGAGCGTTTATTGGGGTCGATCGAGCCGGCGCTCTCATCCCTGCCGCGCTGGACCGGGCAGGCCAGCGGTGCTAGCTAGCACCCTCTCGCTGGCACGGCTGCACGTGCACTGGCCCAGTCCCGGGGCTTCAATTCAGCTGGGACAAGTGCATTTTTGGTAATGACTTTTACATAGCCAATGCAAGTTTTTTATATTTGTGTGACTACATCACCTATAAAAATGGAGGTTGGAAGAGACACTGATGTGATATTTATTGATGCATGCTGGTGTGAACAATAAATTTGATGGCATGCATTAGGCCTAAGTTAGAATCTATTTTTGGTACTCCTGGGTTTTAGGGGGCTAAATTATTTTGCTGGCTAACTTCAGACAATCTAATGCTTACATACACTACTAGACCGATTAATCTGTCTCTATCCGTGGGCCTCGTATTAAACAGTACGGTCATGTAATATGGTCGGCCCCGTTTAGAGACAGATGCCTTCGGGCAGGCCTGCTGTGCGGACGAAATTCGACGTCAGTGTTTCACCAAACTACCTCATGAAAGTGCCTATAATTACGCCTTTCAGATTTGAACGAAGTCACCAGACTTCGCATACACGTGCCACGATACCTTATTGTTGTGCTCACTTACAATCTTTACGATATAATCCAAATTTCGTAGTAATTTTTCCCCGTTTTCACGGAAGTCTGGTATAGACGCTCGGCGACAGTAAAAAACACCGCTTACATACGAAAACTGCTCGAGCTGTGCACCGCGGGTCGAGCCGCACAGCTCGACCCGTTTGAGTACATATGTAAGCGGTGTTTTCTACTGTCACCAAGTGTCTATACCAGACTTCCGTAAAACTGGGAAAATTACTACGAAATTTGGATTATATCATAAAGATGGTAAATGAGCACAACAATAAGGTATCGTGGCACGTGTATGCGAAGTCTGGTGACTTCGTTCAAATCTGAAAGGCATAATTATAGGCACTTTCATGAGGTAGTTTGGTGAAACACTGATGTCGAATTTCATCCGCACAGCAGGCCTGCCCGAAGGCATCTGTCTCTAAACGGGGCCGACCATATTACATGACCGTACTGTTTAATACGAGGCCCACGGATAGAGACAGATTAATCGGTCTAATACACTACATGACGTATATGGCAAGCCATATGGCCTTAAATTGAAGGGGGAATAGGTCTATTAGCATCCAATATCTCCTGGGGTTTAGGGGGTTTAATTATAGAACAATGATATTAATAAAGAAGGGGCATGTAAGTGCTCCAAACTTCTTCGGGGGAGATGGGGGATAATACTAGTTGTGGGGGGGGGGGGGGGGTGGGTCAAAATATGAATTATGAATAACGTAACGTCCCAATTTTTTAGGGGGTTTAATATAGAACAATATTTAATAAAGGCATTTAAAGTGCATCACGCGTAGTTATACGTGGGCAAACCCAACATGTTTGCTGCTACCTTTATTTCCGAACTTCACGCATGTTAACACGTACACATGGGCACGCAGCGAATTTGACAGCCACTGTTCACAGCAAACACAGTGGCTTCGCGAAATGCTTCGCCCAGCTTCGGATCTGCGCTGACGTCACTGCGACCTGGTTTTATGCGGGGCTCGAACGTTTGTCTGCTATTGAAAGCCTTTGAGAAAACTTTCGTATCTCTCATGAAACATCATCAAAACTCTTGCTTCATATATCCTAAGAAATAAGAATGCCCAGTGCCACTGATGAATATGACATTTAAACAAAGTAATCGGGACAATGTTGAAAATTTGGCATAATCCTAAAAAAAATCAAAATAAATAAATAAATACAAAAGATATGCCCAACGTCAGATCGAAAGGTAGAAAAAATAATTATTAATCACCCAGGGACGAAACTCAAACTTTGATATAGGAATAATACTACATTCGTACGAAATCTCCCTAAATATCCCTTCAAATGTTGTTTTGATAGAGTCGTGTTAGCAAAATAACAAACAAACAACTGATGATGTTGATAACGAGCCTCGAATGTCTCGCCGCAGCTGTGGATTTTTTGAGGGCAGTCCCAACAGCACATTTTCGTGTAGTGTGTTGTGCGCCTTGTCACAAGTATAATTTGCTGCACTGATAATGTGAATTTGTACTACAGTACCTAAAATCAGGGTACTATGGTTGTAATTGAGTTATCATTGGAAGAAGTACGACATGTCCAAAATCAGGGGCGTAGACATCGGAGGGTGGAGGAGGAGGGGTGTATATATATATATATATATATATGCATCTCCCCATCTCACAAGGTGGGGGATGACATGTACAATCATTCCCCCCCCCCCCCAGTTGTGTGGAACGAAGAAGAAGAAAGATGGGGGTGGGGGGTTATCGTCCCCCCACCTCGCAAGGTGGGATGACATGTACAATCATTCCCCCCCCCCCCCCCCTGGTTCTGTGAAATGAGAGTTTTTTCTTTGACCCGATCTCGGTTTAAAAAATGATGACAGTTTTCGGCCTTGATTTCGAAACTTTATGTTCTTGGTCTCAGCTTCATGTTTTTTATGGAACCCCCACCCCCCTTTCCTCCCGCTTACATGAGTTGAACTGATGGTTTTGGTCCTGGTAAAAAAATTGTTGGGAAACCTAGTCTCAGCTTCAAAAATTGTAACTCCCAACCCCCCCCCCCCATCCCAGGTGTAAAAACCGGTTTATACCACAGTCCAGAATTATGTACCATACTTTGCGCTTATGAAATGCGATGGGTCACAATCCTTAGTAAGTGAAATAGATCTGTAGTAATGAAATCAAAGTTGACAAATGGCCATGCAAAGGAATTCCTGGATGTCATGATCTAAGTTAAACTTATGTTGTGACAAACAATGAGACATCTTCATTGAAATGGATATTAGGCGAAATCATCATGCGGTACAGATTTATCTTTTTTTACAGATTGTAATAAAATTATTACATGTAAAAATTTGTTAGAAAAATCAAACACGTATTTGAATCTGAAAATTTATTTTGATATTATTGTTTCTATTCATGATGCATTTTCTCCCATATCTCTTTTACTCTTTTTCTCTTCCAGTTCACAGGGTCACAGAGCAGTAGCCACCGGGAAATTAGAAAGAAGCGAGTGAGATTTTCACAAGAGGAAGTTCAAGCCATTGAGAATATGTTTGAGTGGTTTATTGATCAAAAAAGTGTTCCCTCTGTTTCTACAGCAAATGAAATATTACAGGAAAATCCCACATTAAAAGAAATCTTGTTCCGGCGCACGCCAAAAGATGTTGTTGACAAAGTAAAAAATATGATTAAAAAAATGTAGTTTGAATGGCAATTTGTGTTAACAATTACAATGTGTAACGTCTGAAACACATTTTTAAACACTAGTTGATCTCAAACATTTGTGTTGATACTTATTTACCTAAATCATGTGCAGATTTGTTTCAAAATTGAGATTTTTTAAAATCATGATGATTGATTCATCTAAGGTGCCCCCTTTCTTGTGATTTATGACCTAAAAGGTTATATTTGTTGCTTCGGACGTGACATTTGTTTCGGATGTTACAAATGTTAACGAAAAGTTAATTTGGATTATATAATCATAATGCAGTTGGTTGTTGCATTATTTTTTTTTCTGTGATAAAAGTCTACATCAAGTCTCTTTGAAAATGAACAAAAAAGTTCTTTGTGTTATTCCCCCTTTTCTAATTACTTCTAAATAAAAATTGTTTCGGACATTACCAGATCGTTAACGGAAAAGACACAACCTGTTCATATCATGATAATTATTTCTTTAATCATTGGCTTACAAAAAAAGTAATGTTTTCTTTTTCGGTGACAGGATAAGAAAACTATAAGTTCTATTTTCATTTGATATTATATCATTAAATTATGATTCTAATACGGGTAACGAGGGGTAACATTGTTAATGGAAAATGTAACGTCCAAAATGACATTTTCAGTAGCTCTGTGCTATCAGGAAGTTACTTATAATTTGTAGCGCTGTTTATTTTCTGAATGTTCAACTCACACTTGTTCACAATTATCACATTTTCAATTCAGAACATTTTAAGATCATTACAGCTCCCTTTTCATGATATCCATGCTTCCTACTTCAGAAAAACTGTTTTGCAAAGTAAATTATCAGGTATTTGTCTCTTGGAAGAAACTTCAATTTATAAAATGCATGGAATTTCTCTTTTTGACCAGTAATTGCCCATGTTGAAGACTGAAGAGTATACTGAAATTGAAACTGATTTCTTTTTATCACATGTAGGCATTTCAAATGTATTATTTGGAACCTTGATTAGTTCTATAATAACAGAAGTTATAGTCTCAGTTTAGTCAGTTCTTTAGAGAAAAATATTTTTTTTCACAGAGCCTTCAAGTTATACAAACAGAAAATATAACTGCTACTATAGTTTTCTAATCGCATTCATATGTTGCAAACTGACATTAAAGTAATAATGAATGGTATTTGCTGGAATTGATATATTGTTTTGAGTGTAACATTATATATGTGATTGATACTCAAGTACCATACCTTGAATTTGAGGTATTGCTGCTAAATTATGACATTTAGGAGAATTAATTTAATTGTTTAAATTAATTCGATAAAAATGATCTAGAATTACATGTAAGTTGTCTAGATGGCTTCATATTAGTTTATCAAAATATGAAATTGAAAAATATAAGTCACACTCAGTGTATGTCATTGTATGGTACACATAATTTCACCATGTAAATAATAGCAAACTCAGGAAAGTCTGACACATTTGTCATCCTTTGACACTAGAGTTTCTAATTGCATGTGACGTTAGTAAAAAATCTTGATTTTTGTCCGTCAATATGGGCCGCATGCACTATCCAATTCAGTGAGAATGTACACATCCATTCATGCACATACACTGTATCGTACTGCAGAATATTGATTCAAAATGATAAAGCAAATCAGTACTGAAGTGAAGAAAAGTATGTAAGTCAAATTGACAGTATGTTTGTTAGAAAACACATTTCTGTGCTATAAAGTTAATTTGACTGTTTAAAACAAGACGTTGGATATATATTTACATGACTATAAAGACTAATTTTTGTCTTGACTCCTTTATTGAGAGTGAGAGTATGTGCGTATGTGTATGCTTGTATGTATCTATGTGTGTATGTTTGGATGTATGTGTGTGTATGTTTGGATGCGTGTATGTGTGTGTGTGTGTATGTATGTATGTGTGTATGTTTGTATGTATGTTCGTATGTTTGTGTGTATTTTTTCTGTGTGCGTGCGTGTGTTTTGAAATAGACTAAGAATGAAAGTTTACATTACACTACACGAAAGATGGATCAGATAATAGATGCATGAGAGTGGGAGAGAGATAGGGTGACAGAGAGAAACAAATGGGAAGAACTTTGAATGTTACAGATTGGAATGATAGAATAAATTAAAATAGAAAAGTTCTTAATACACTTCTATAAGCACCATCTGTGAATAATGATAATACAGATAATATCAATAATAATAAGAAGTAAAACAATTACAACTTTGTTTTCCAACTTTCTATCTTCTCTTCCATTTCTCCTTATGTTATTTATTGTTTTCCACTTTTTCACCTTCTTTTCTGTCTTTATGTTACTTAATGTTTTCCGTTTATTCTACCTTCCTTTTCTTATCTCCTTATTTATTGCTTTGATTCCGATTATTCTATCTTCTTTTTCTTGTCTTTCCTTATGTTATTTATTTTTTCTGTTTATTCTTTCTTCTTTTTCTTATCTCTCCCTATTATACTGATTATTTTCCACCTTTCTACCTTCTTTTCCGTGTCTCTCCTTATATTATTTATTGTTTCCCTTCAGGGGCGTAGACAACGGGGGGATGAGGGGTATGCATACATGGTCCTGGTTTAAAAATGTTAAAATGTTCAAGGTACTTGGTGTTGGCTTAAAGAAAAAAAAATGTAAAAAAAAAATAATAATAATGAAACAAAACTAGCAACCACCCCCCCCCCCCTCCTGCTTACACGATTCAAAACCAATGGTTTCGGTCTAAACGTTAAGCACTTGGTCTTATGGTCATACATTGGACACCTTCCGCCCCCCCCCCCCCTCACTAACACGATTCTAACAAATGGTGTCGGCCTCAAAACTTCTTTCCGTACTTGGTCTCGGCCTCGAAAATTGTCATCCCCCAGGTGCAACAACCTGTATATGCCACTGTTTCCCTTTCCACCTTTCTACCTTCTTTTATCTCTCTCCTTATGCTATTTAACCCTAGGGGTACAAAATTGTCCTTTTTCATGGGTGAGGGTGCAAAACGGTCCTGTTTCAGGGACAAAGGGTTATTTTGGGGTGCAGTCCATTTTGCGGTACAAAAATGTCTTTTTTCGGTCACTAAACAGTCCATGTAACCCAAAATAGACATGTACCTTAAAATAGACTCATGTATCTCAAAATATTGGAATTTATATCTTGTTCACGTTCAACCTTTTGATTCATTCTTTAAACAAAGTGTTCACCGTAGGCATTATTGTTTTCGGGTCGTCCGTCCATCCGTCCCCTTTTCGTTCTCACGATAACCACACGACCATTAATTTTGACGGATCACCCTCAAACTTGGTTCATGCATGCATAATAAGGGAAAATGACCTGATTAGCTTTTGGGGTCTCATGGTCAAAGGTCAAAGGTCATAGCGGTCATATGTACATAGAAATTTGGCTAGTTCACTGTTAACGCCTCCAATAATTGAATTAACAATGACTTAAATAAGTTATCAAATCCAATTTTCAATAACTTTATGGTGTATTTATGGGACGCCTTTGGAGTTGTCGGCATTCATAACACTATAGGATAATCTGATTAAGACTAAAAAGTAATTATGAGTTGTAAATTATTGTTAATTGAAGAGCGACATTATTAGTCTCGCTCATTTGCATGGTGCGTAAAAATGTTTCCCAAAATTATCCAAAACTTTAAAAGTCCGTTAATTTCAGAAGAATAGCCACAGCTTTGGAGCGAATAGTAACACTGCTGGAGCAGGTTATCGAAGGAAATCGGGAGAATCCGATTAATCGCGTCCAGAAACAGGTACATGTACCAGTAAACGAATCCGACACCGGAGAGAGTGAGGTTGGGGACCATGATGATACTTCCCAATCTCACTCTCCCCAGACTACAGACTCAATTCCTGTGAGTGACCACGTATTGCTAGGCTTACAAGCCAATGCAACATCTAGAAAGAATTTTGCCCGTAAACTAATGTGCCATCTCGTGTCAGACGAAATCTTTGCTGAAAGTAACTGTAGCGGGAGAGGGAGCAAAGTCTCCAAGAGACCAATGGTTAAACCAATAGATCCAGCGTTAGTGTCTTACGTCATCCAGACCACACTGGAACGGTACGACGTACCATCCCATGAAAAAAAGATTTGTATGAGAGAATGCAAAAATGCTATTGACCTCCATTGTAGGCTATTGTTTTACAAGCTAAACAGACAATAATTTTGTTCCATTCTGTTTTTTGTCTTTATACAGTGCGTTCAAGGAAAAAGTTTACAGTCTGAAAAAAATTCTTGCCATGAGCATTTCAAAATATTTTCAGGA
>JAPZVO010002126.1:0-11000 GCA_029962745.1 Echinometra lucunter | reverse complement strand
TGGTAATTTCAACTGTGAAAAAGTTTAGATGTTCCAAGGAAGGAAAATAGATAAAATGAAAATGCTTGATTCACTCGAAATCACTCAAAGTGGATTTAGCGCATTTTGGAAATAAGTTTTAAAAAGATGATCATCAGCACCATTATCATCATCATCATCATATCATCATCACCATCATCATCATCACCATCATTATCACTATCAAGATCATCATCATCATCACCATCTTCATGATCATCACCATCTTCATCATCATCAGCACCATCTTCATCATCATCAACACCATCATCATCACCATCATCATCACCATCATCATCATCATCATCATCACCATCATTATCACCATCAAGATCATCATCATCACGCCAACATCACCATCATCACCACCACCATCATCAACTTCATCATCATCACCATCACCATCATCATCATCATCAACTTCATCATCATCACCATCACCATCATCATCACCATCATCACCATCATCATCATCATCATCATACTAATATCAATACCCTATATAGACCAATTTCACAACGCAAGAGGGCAGCAGACTGTTCGACACAGTTCGACATACTGCGGTGGGCGCTCCAACTTTTATAGTACACAAGTCAATAGCGCGTTATGTACATTCGTTCGATTTTTTGTCTATTTTGACCAGTATATGCAGATTTATTTTAATATTTGCAATGAGAAATTATCAGGGAAGTTCAGGTCGCAGCTGTGCGGTGCTCAAATGCCACAAGAATTAGAGAAAGTTTAAAAATTGGAAGCTAACTGAGTGCGAAATTCATTCGCTTTTGACTCATGAAGCCTGTTTGTGTGAGAAGCCGTACTCCCTACATAGGTTTCCGTAAGCAATGTGAAGGAATTCGTCGCCAGTGGGTAAAAACATCAACAGAAAGGACTTTGAAGTCAAGAAACATTATCATTATGTACTTTGGCGTAAAATTTAATGAGTGAAAACATGACTTTGTAAACAGGGTAAGATTTAGGGCTCCCGTTTACTACGGCTTCTATACTGCAATCGAACTTATACTGACAAAACTAAGTTGAAAAACCATCGAAAGTACAAAAATACATCATACCTTCATCCGTCAGATATGACCATTGTCTTACCTCATCTACCCATGTATCCATGCTTTATTTTATTGATCTAGAATAAAGTAAATGGAACAATATCGGGGCATATCTCATATCTTACATTCATTTTGTACACAGAGCCAATCGCGGTCAGCGCGCTTGCCCACCGCAGCAATGGCGTCGCCGATAGAGGGCCAAATACATAAACCGGAGGTGAAATTGGTCTATACCCTAGCAGGATAAAAAAAAAAGTTTTCTTTGTACATCTTTTCTACTCTTGTAACGTAACTAAGTTGATTTGGGGTTGTTTGATAGATTGGTTATATGACGTAACACGCTGTAGAATAGAGCTTTCGTTAATTCATATTTTGTTAGGTTTCATGGAAAAAAAGAAATGATGCTTTAAACTGTGTATTAATTTGGACAAAACAACAATTATATTTTTTCTCGAATACAAAATCTAAGCCGTCCTTCCATAGAATTAAACAACACATCAGGGATAGTTACACAAAATTAATGAAAGGCAAGTTAGCATACTTGCCAACAAAACTGATAAATTTGATAAAAATGGAAACATTTTGAAAGGATTTTGATTGTTGAGAATAACCTTATTGCACTTCCCAAATCATTCTACGTTAGTAGCAGTATGGCATTGTTTATTATTATGTATGTATTTTTGTACATGCATAGATTATTATTCTCATTATTATTTTCATTGCGATATGTCTTCAGTAATCGCCTATTACTGTTGATATTCGCCATGAATATTTTTTATTTTATTTTATCAGTTTATTATATGATATTCCTTTGTATATTGTACAAATATGTTGACGACTTGAATTGAATAAAATGGCCGTCGGAGGGTCCAAAAAATGGGGGAAAAGGTTTTCTTTGAGTTTAACAGCCACAACACTAATAAGTACCATTACATTAAGAACACATTTTGGTTATAATTATTGGAAATCAAATTTCCAAGGATGCATCATCATAAACACGATTGTAAAGACTAGTGTATATACAGTGGAAGAGAAACATTTAATAATTATTTCGAACATTTATTGACTAAATAGCAAACAACTACACCAGTCCTGTATACACAGAGCTTCAATATTATCGCTTTGTGGTATCTATCAAATTTTGTCTTTTATTTTGAACTCCAAAATGTGTGAAATCTACAACGGCGCAAGTCAAATTTTACAGCGGGGACCGGGTCCCTTTCATTTTCGCGAACCGACGAGGACACTGAAGGGGGAAAAAGAGGGAAAGTCCGTTTATTAGTACATAGTGTTTCTGTCATGTGCACGGGATGTGTTTTTTAAACATCCTCCTTTCTGTGCATGCTGTGGATAATTTAATATGGTTTCGGGTATCAGAATGCAAACATTATTCACTAAAAAGAATATGAAAATATCGTATTCTTGATATTTTCTCTTAAAGGCTTCATCAGGAAATGTAACATGATCAGTACAGTGCAGAAAAAATGCAGTGCAACGAGTTGTTATCATTTCCTGATGAAGTTTTAAAGGTGAAATATCGATATTTAAACAGCTATATAAAATCATTATTGTAATTCTTTTTGACGCTTTGTCGCAGCACTTCTTAACTTATTTTCATATGATAGGCCCATGTAATAAAGTGATAGCGACAATCCTTCAGAAAATCTAGAAAGCAAAACCAAAAGTGCAGGGGCCGCGGAAGCGATGGAAAAGAAAAAGAAAAAAAAAGCTACACTCTTATTTCCACCGTCAAATTGACTCGGAAACGGCGTCAGCTGGGAGTCAACTCTATTCCGAGTTAAAGTGACTCGTTTTCCTAGTTACTTTGACTCGGAATTGAGTCGATTGTCAGCTATTGCCTCTTCATTCCGAGCCAAAGTGAATCCGATTCACTTCAACTCGGAATAGAGTTGACTCCCAGCTGACGCCTTTTCCGAGTCAATTTGACACCGTGGAAATAAGAGTGTAAAAGAAGAAAAAAATATAGGTCATAGGCTTGCAAAACGATAAAAACCATGGGCTTCAGGGGGCTCCTTCCCCTGGACTCCGCCTGTTTGGGTGTCAGCCCCCTTCCCCCTCCAAAAACGTTCCGCGTCCCCTGTAGTGTATAATAAAATCAAGGTTAAAATATAATTTCCCTATTGATTTTCAGTAGTAATAACGCATACAGGCTCACACGTGATACATGTACCTCTATGACATTAAAACACTTATTTACATATTCACAATGAAAAGTACTTGTTACTGACGGTTATCCCCCTCCCTACAAATTATGAGGATTTATATCATCAATGTGAGGGAAAAAAAGACACGTACCGCTGCTCCGTTCATATTCACTGAAAAAATGTTCGGAGGGAGGGGCACATACCCCTTCCAGCCATACACTGTATTTTACAGGGAAATTGAAGTTGAAATAAAGGCGGCGCCAGGGTATTTTGATAGGGGGTGCAAGATGGCCCATAGGTGACTTTATTTACGTTTGAAATGAAAAAAATAGGGGTATTATAAAAAATAGTTGCATGGCACAGTCCTCTCTTTCCCCATGCTCTTCTTTCTCACCCCTTTTTTTCTTCTTTTTCTCCTCTTTTTCTATCACTAGTTTGAAAAATGCCCCCTTGTAGCGACGCCCCTGAGTTGACTGGAATGTCATCGCCCCTTTTCATTTTAAACATTAACTCGTAGATCAGCCACAGGCGTTAGCACGGTCACAGAAGTTTTACCTTTCTGTGGCGTATCCAGGTTTATTCCTCAGGAGGGTGTAAATATTTGAGCTTGTCAGCTTACAATGATCCATATCATTCAGCAAAGAGGCATTTTTTTACGGCAAGGAGTGGTGCTGCATTTTCATCATGGTTGGAAATAATTATGTCAGGAGGGGATACCCCCCCCCCAACTCCTGTCCCTTATACAAATACATTAGCAGATATAATGTGCCTGCAGATTCCATTGCGATTGAACATGCAATAATAACTTTCCCGTCTCTCTACATGCCTTTGTTCGGGTGAATGGTTGGGCGGGTGAATGGTTGGGCGGTTATCAGTACACCCCGTTCATTATTTGCTGCCGATATGAACCAAAAAACCAACGGCGAGACCTACTAGCAGGAAGAAGAACGAAATCATCACGAGGAGAATAATGCCTCGGTTTCTTCTCCAGTAATACCTCGCCCTCAACTTCTTACTGACACGACGCAGTTCTTTGGCCTGGAACAGAACAAAATAAATCAAAACAAAAAATAAAGAGAAGAGGAAATTAAAAGGGGGGAAAAAACATTAATTCGTGAAAATAATGTACCACTTTAGTTGTAATTATTATTACCACTGTTACGATCATTATCATTATAACTATTATCATTATCACTATTATCATTATCATTCATTTATTATCATTATTATCATCATCATAATATTATCACATCATCATCATCATCATCATCATCACCATCTTCATCATCATCACCATCTTCATCATCATCAACACCACCATCATCACCATCATTATCAACATCACCATCATCATCATCACCATCATTATCACCATCAAGATCATCATCATCACGCCAACATCACCATCATTTATTATCATTATAATTATAATGGTTGTATATTATTATACCATCATTATCATTATAACTATCATCATTATTATTCATTTATTATCATTATTACTATCATCATAATATTATCACATCATCATCATCATCATCATCATCATCATCACCATCTTCATCATCATCACCATCATCATTATCATCATCATCATCATCATCATCACCATCATCATCATCAACATCATCATCATCATCATCATCATCATCATCAACATGATCATCATCATCATCATCATCATCATCATCATCATCATCGTTTTCAGACTCTGTGTGCTTTATTGCTTTTCTAGCCAGGTGCATAAAATATCGGAATTAAAGATTTTAAAGAAGAGAATTAGCACGACTTTACTTTGGACTTAAAATATGGTAGCAGGCCTTACCATCGTGACCACAGGATCTGCGCAAGACCCTGTAGGCTAATCATTCCCCTCCCCCTGGAGGAGGGGAATGGCGTAAATAGTCAGTATTGAATGACAAGCGCCGATAAAACCAAAACAACAACAACAACAACCCTCGGGTTTCTTTGTCTTGTCAAATTAATTTGAGTTCTCTCTCTCTCTCTCTCTCTCTCTCTAACTATATATGCCTCTTTTCTTACTTTCACCCTCTCCCCCCCCCCCATCTCTTTTCCTCCTCCCCTTTATCGATCCCCCTCTTAACTGCCCAACATCATGTCTTTCAATACATGTACTTCGATAAGGAACATCTTTGGGGAGGGAGTACTTTATGTCTCCTTCTTTCTTCCTCACACTCACTCTCTCCTCTCTGTCCCCATCCCTCTTTCTCTCTCTCTCTCTCTCTCTCTCGCTTCTATCTTCCTTTATCCGTCCTTCCCTCTATCCCCTTTATATACTCGCCAAATATATTATGTATATTATATCTTTTCAGTATTTTTATAAGGAACGCCTTTGGGGAAGAGGGTAAACACTAAGAAAAAAGGTTCAAATGCAAAACTGGAAGCTCCTTTATGGATACAGCTTTGCACCCTACAAAGCATTTTGCACCTTCAAGGGTGCAGTGAGCCATATTTTGCATCCTTAAGGGTGCAGAGTTGTACCCTTTGGGAAAGTGCAAATATGCACCCTTTTGAATGCAAAATTTCTGCACCCTTTAAGGGTGCAAACAAGTACAAAAGGGTGCATATTTGCACCTTTTCCATGTAGGCTGCAAGATTGCACCCAAAAAGGTACTGCCAGTGTTGCATTTAGAGTGCAAAATTGAACTTTTTTTTCTTAGTGTGCATTACTCTTGGTATCGCCTTCATTCTTTCTCTCTCTCTCTCTCTCTATCTCTCTCTCTCTCTCTCATCCCTTTTATTCCTCTTTCCCAGAGCATTTTGCTATCCTCTTACCTGTTCGCGAATGTTATCCGCTGTCTCATCCAAATCCTCAATCCTGGCATCCCTGTCGAGAATGCGATCGAGATTTTGCACCATAATGTCGACCACTTCATCCAGTTCCCGTTGGACGTCCTCCAACGTCTTCACGTTGTCCCTCCCGTCGTCCGTTTCATTGACCACGCAAACGACATCTGGATCCCGACGACGATCAAGGCCATTGTAGGCCCTGGCCATAGTAGGAAGTGGTGGTCGTTGATCGGCTGGAAGCAATGAAGACCCATCGTAGGATCCGTCAGCATAGTTGAGAGATCCAAGGAAGGGTTTACTGCGGCAACTGCCCATTGAATTCTGATGCACTCCTTCAAAGCTACCACACGACACGTTGTCTCTTTTCTTCAATTAATATGAATGTGTTACCAAAATAAAACCAAGAATGATCATTAATATGATAATACGTAAAAGAATGCGAAAAGCAAGACCATAGCTGGGAGAGATGGGAGAGATGGGAAGAGGGAGGGAGAGAGAGAGAGAGAGAGAGAGAGAGAGAGAGAGAGAGAGAGAGAGAGAGAGGGGGGGGGGTCTGGAGAAGAGTAAGGTGATTGTACTGAACGGGGGTTGGTAGAGAAGTACTGAGCATGAACAATATAGTCCTTATTGGCGTATTGAAAAGAAATTACTAGGTGATGGTTAGGAGTTTGTTTTTTTTTCCCTCATCAAATAAAGACATAGGATTCTTACATAGAAAACAAACATAATAATACAATAAAAATGTATGAATCAGAAGTTAGAAAAGGTCCGGCTGGAAATAACCCTAAGAGGTCCAGGAGTAAAATTTACACATAATACTCATTGTGAAGTCGATACTTTTAGATGCAGTATATAGAGAGGGTTAGATTAAAACATAGAGGGGGGGGGGGGGGGGAGAGAGAGAGAGAGAGAGAGAGAGAGAGAGAGAGAGAGAGAGAGAGAGAGAGAAGGGCAGAAAAAGAGATGGAGACTTTGGAGAGATAATGAACATGATGGAAAAAGGGGAACTGAAGAAAAAGCAGTGTAGTTACAACACTGATTGTGCAGCGAGAGAATAATCACATGATATGCAAAATAATTATAGTTTTTACTTTCTCTCAAGTTTCAAAGAACGTTTAAAAATCAAATCACAACTCATTCTTCAAATAATTCCAACGTGATTAGACTTAAACGAGAAAATAGGTTTACGTACCTCTTGAGAACCTCTTGAAAACTTTATGTTAGCAGGAAACTGTTGAGGCACAGAAGAAAAGAATCCAACTCCAAAATTTGCATTCAGTTTTTCCACCCTTGTTAAATGCTAGTTCTTTGCAAGCGGACTTGTATTTCCACGGAGGAATCCGTCGTGGCCCATAAGAACAAAAACCTTGTTCCAAATCCAGAATTGTATGCGATGAATCAGTTTTTCAACTTGTAGAGGCCCGTTTTGTCTGCATTGAAGAGAGCTTATACTTTCCACTGATGAAGCTGTCCTTGCCCAGAAGAACACAAAGCTCGTGCCGAATGGAGACATTTGCCATAAATAGATAACCGTTTCATTTGAAGCGAAGGTGATTGGTGCGTGAGTGTGTTGCGTGTTGTCACGCTGGACATCGGGGAATCCCCGATACCACTCTCTATAAATAAATGTGTGCAAGCACAGACCCTAATTGACACTCTTGAAAAAAATTTTTTTTTAGATACCATTGCGTATTGAGAGCAGCCTAGCTCATGTGGCGGCTGGCGCGTTTCCGTTTTACACCGTAGCCTAGGCAGTTTTTCGATTAATTGCATCAAACGTGCTGGTTTGAAAGTCTAGGTTTCGTTTCAGCCAGAGATTCAGCTCTCCTACCCACAGAAATAGGTGCTCCTACCCCATACCACTTACAGCGGTGCACGCGGCGACCGTGTATGTGTACAGAGAGAATAGATGAAAGAAAAGGAAATACAGAAGGAAAAGGGGCCTTCAAGGAACTGAAGGCGAAGAAACAGACGAGAGGATTGCTCAAAGAAATGTAAAAAGAAAGATAGGCCTAGAAGTCCATAAAGAAAAGGGAAAGGTATATACAAAAGAAGAAAAAAAACACGAAGAAACAGTGAATTCTGTATCCTCTGTTCTATCTTCATGTATTCATTTATTCTTCCTCTCATCTATCCTCTCCCATGTCCTATGTTTTTATTTGTTCTTCCTTCCATCTAGCTCCTTCTCTCTCCTTATGTATTTCATTGGTTTTTTTTCCCCTTTAGATAAGATCAGGCTCAGCCATAGAACTCTATGGACTCAGCTCGTTAGCGCAAATTTACAATGTATGATGTGCATGCATGCAGTGGATATCTTGACTGTCGTCTATGTGCGCCGAGGACTTAGACACTTTCACCAGAGCACTTGTAGGATTTTTTCGCGAACTGCCACTGAATACATGCTAATCAGATTCCCCATCAACTGTCGCACAGCGACACATCAATGGCAAGCTTTATCCGATAAATTTGGAAGGGACCATTTCAGAATATAGGCCTATTTGTATTTCAGGGGAAAAAAAAACAAATTAACGCGTGCATGACCCAAGTTATTATCTAATGAATAATAGTCCCTTAAAAAACACGAACTGGAACAATTTTATGTGAAAAATACTTTCAAACCCTTAGCGTCCTGTATTTAATACTCTGTCTTGCCCGATCTTTCTTTAACCTTTTACAAAAATACCCATGAATAATTATTTTATATTAATATTACACACTATTTATTTCTTTCGGATAAGATTTTTCATTTTTTACTTTTCCTCAAATTGATTTTGGTTCTATCATTATACATTTGGTTCGTATACATGCATTTTGTTTTGCTTCTTCATGTTGTTGTTTCCATTATGTTGATTTGTTTTACATGTATTGTCTATCATTTTGTATTGTATTATATTTCATTTGTGTTCTTTGTGTGCAGGGCCCTAAAGGACAATGTCTCATCACTGAGTAGGCGATCCCAGGTAAATAAGACGAATGAAATAAAATAAAATAAAACAAATTAGACACTTTCGATTCATTATGACGAACATGTATTTATGAAATGCGCCATAGCTGTGCTTGAGGAGTCTGCTCCGCAATACAGAAAATATAAACGAAGCCCCGTCCCCTGGTCATGGGCGCCAGTCCGTTTTACAGTGGGGGGGGGGGGGGGGGGGGGGACATAGTCCAAAAAATTGCTGACAAGCAAACAAGTAATAAATAATTTTTTGGGGGGGACAAGGGTGGCCGGGAGTCTTTCAAAGGGAGCACCAGCGAAAAGGGCACTTTTGGAAAAAGAGGGCACTTAAAAAGGGAAACAAACAAAGGGAAACAAAGGGAAACTATTTTCCCTTAACAAAGTGGAAAATAGTTTTTGGAGGCGTTGCGACACGTTGTTATACCCCTACATTCTATTCAATGCACTTTAAAGAATCTGTTTCTGATATCTATATAATAACGACTTTGCCGTTGTAAAGACGTAAAGACGCAAAAATGCCGTTTTGTTGTTGTTGTTGGTGGTTTTTTTAAGACCACAGTATTTACATTCCTTAAAGGGATTTAAGACGTCTCAAAATCTTTTAGGTCTCTTCCCTATCATTGTTGTTTTCAGTAAGCCTGTGGTTTTCCTTATTGACCAAGCTATAATGTTCAATGCATATTTGAGATCTTATCACGAGCGAACAAAGATCAAAAGTTGTTGTTTTTTTTTTTCCATTTTCAGCACCGTCCCGACATGAATATGAGAATAGATTGGACTTTATGGCTACAACACACTTGATACGTCACAGAAATATAATAAGTGGGAGCAAACTTAGCGAGGAGGTTTGGGGAAAAAAAAGAAAGAAAGGAAGAAAGGAAATATCCTCATTGCTTCAATTTTGGGCACCGTTCGTTCTTATTAAAGTTTTGGGTGTTGTGCCCCAGCCTCCTGATCCACTGCCTCACACTGCAATAAGGAATCTGTTATTATATGAAACTACTCCGATATCTTAGAGCTAGGTATATGGCTGTTTGGTGTAGGCCAGATGTGAAAAGGGATAATTACAAGAGGGGAAATGGCACAAGAAAGAAAAGGGACGCTATAATCAGGCGTAAAAAGGGACATGTATTGGATTTGAAGGGGCATTTATCGGAAGGAGAATTGCAATACTTATGACGAAAAGGGACACTGAAAAGGGGCATTTATCGTAATCAAACTGAATAGAGACACTAATCAGATTAGAGTGACACTAATCGTGAGGAAATTGTACTTATCAGAAAACAATGCATATTTTACAAAAAGGGGGGGGGGCACATGCCAGAATGGAAAAAAGAAATATCAGAAAACAAAAGGGGCACTTAATATAGCACGTAACATGATGAGAAATGGGACATTTCACATACTATAAAGGAAAAGGGGCATTTATCAGAAGTAAGTTGTGGCATTTATCAGATTTCAAATTGGGCACTTGACTAGGTGGATTAGGAGAACTTATCAGAGGTGGAAGGGGGCACTCAGTAGAAGGGGGATATTGCACTATTGGAACCAAAATGGGCAGTTAAACGGGGCACTTGACTTATCACACTTCAGTGGGTCGTATTAGAAGTGAAAAATGCGAACTTCTCAGAGGGAAAAGAGCGCTATAAAAAGGGAAACAGATCACTATTCTGGTGTAGGGGGGGGGGGGAGGCAGTCGTAGGATTTCGGAAGGGCGACTTATCTGAAACAAAAAAGGGCACTTATTAGAAGGTGAAGGGCCCTTCTTGAGAAAGAAAATGTAAGAAGAAAATAAGGCACTGAAAAGGTGGTGCATTTTTCATGGGTAGAACAGAGAACCTTTTCTCTGTGCCCCTCCCCCCCCCCCCCCCATCTTAGCCGCCCCTGTGGGGGGACATACCCTATTGGCTTTTTCAGGTGTCTTTTCTTCCCAAGATTTGGCGAGACATACCCTATTGTGTCCCTCAACCCTAAAAATTGGAGCACGTG
>JAPZVO010002123.1:0-10457 GCA_029962745.1 Echinometra lucunter | reverse complement strand
GAACTACAGGCAGAAATCAAAGAACATGAGGTAGGTGATCACATGATTGTACTATTTCAGTACATTAATTTACAGTGCACTGAGTGGTGCTGTTAGAAAATCAGTATCAATACTGGTGATATAATGCAGTGACAGATAGTGGCAGGGAATACAGCTGTACTAGCAGCGGGCAAAATAGCGGACTCTGATAATACTGTGAATGACTTTGTTAATTGCATGTATTCACATGGCTTATTAGCTCTGATTTCTAAGCCTACTCGAGTGGCACGCACTTCGGCAACTTTAATCGATAACATCTTCACAAACTGCATTCATAATGAATTTACTTGTGGAATTCTATGCTCAGATATATCTGACCACATGCCTATTTTCTGTTTTAATCAGGGAAGGGTTGTTGATTTCAAGAATAAAGGTCAGTCAGCTTTCAAGCGTGTGATAACTGCTGAGAAAATATCAAGTTTTAAACATGAACTCATGGGAATCAACTGGCAGAATGTTTTTAACATAGATGATGCTGACAGTGCCTACGATACTTTCATGAGGGACTTCTCGGAACTGTATGATTTTTATTTTCCTCTCGTTGAAGTGAAATGTAAAGCTAGATCTGGGAAACCTTGGATTACAAACAGTCTTTTAAAGTCAATTAAACGCAAACGTAAACTGTATACCACTTTTATCAAAAACCCAACTGAGGTAAATAGGGAAAAATATGTAAATTATAAGAATACTCTGACAGGCTCTATTCGGACATCTAAAAAAAATTATTATGGTAATTTATTTCAACACGCAAAAAATGACATGAAAAAGACATGGTCTTACATAAATGATTTGTTAGGTAGGGGCAAGAAATGTTTACTTCCAGAGGAAATGTCTCACAATGATACTTTGCTTACTTCGAATAAGGAAAAAGCTGATTATTTTAACAGATATTTCATTGAATTGCCTCGGAAAATAGGTGAGGATATTCCCACAGTCCCGAGATCTTTTAAGGAATATTTGAAACCATGTAAATCCAACTCCTCTTTGTTTTTTAAACCAACAACTACTTTTGAAATTATCAAAATTGTTTCACAATTTAAGCCTTCGAAATCTAGTGGGCCTGATGACGTTTCTCCAAGAATTGTGAAGGATTGCATTCATTATATTGTGGAGCCTTTGTGTGATGTGTTTAATAAATCTCTGTCACAGGGTTTAGTTCCTGCTAATCTTAAATTAGCAAAAGTAGTTCCTGTGTACAAGAAGAATGACAGTAAAAATATTGAAAACTATAGACCGATTGCATTGTTACCTATATTTTCAAAGATTCTCGAGAAATTGGTGCATGTAAGGTTATATGATTACTTAACAAAAGAAGATATTTTAATTCCTCAACAATTTGGCTTTAGGAAGAATTTTTCAACTAGTATGGGTGTTTTCAATTTATTAAGTACAATTGTAAATGCAATTGATAGGGGCAAGTACTGCCTAGGTATTTTTCTTGATCTGTCAAAGGCTTTTGACACCATTGACCATGACATACTTTTGAAAAAGCTTGATAATTATGGTATCCGAGGTGTGACTCTAAACTGGTTTCATAGTTACTTGAGTAATAGGAGGCAATTTGTTGTTGTTGGAGGTTGTAAATCACAGATTGCAACCATACATTACGGTGTGCCTCAGGGCTCAGTTTTGGGCCCTCTGTTGTTTTTATTATATATCAATGATATTGTCAATTCGTCAAAATTATTTTCATATTCCCTGTTTGCTGATGATACCAGTTTATTGGTCTCACATAATAATCCACGCATTTTAATATCCTTGGCAAACGAAGAGATGGAGAAGCTTTATGAATGGTTTTGTTGTAATAAACTTTTATTGAATGCTAAAAAGTCAAATAGTGTTATCTTCAGGTCAAAGGGTAGAAAGGTACCCGAAAATATCGATCCTTTACTTATAAATGGCCAAGTTGTTTTGCATAGTGAAAATGTACATTTTCTTGGTGTTATAATTGACGAATATTTGACTTGGAAGTGTCACTTGAACAATTTGTGTGTTAAAATTTCACGAGGTGTTGGTGTTCTTTCAAAACTGAGATTCATTCTACCTCAAAGAGTGTTAATAACCTTGTATAATAGTATTTTATTACCACATTTATTATATTGTAATGTTGCTTGGGGCCACACATTTAAAACACATATACATAAGTTGCAGGTTTTGCAAAAGAAAGTGATTAGATTAATTTCTAATTCTCATTTTAGACATCCAAGTACCCCTTTATTTGTTCAGCTACAGTTGTTACCTTTCGATCAACTGGTTTCCTTGAGTTGCCTCGTGTTTATGTTCAAACTCTTCTCTAGGCCACAACCTTGTTTGTTGACTGATTTATTTGTCTCTAACTCTGATATTCACAACTATAACACACGGCGGAAGAATTGTGTGCATCAGCCATATGTCAGAACTCATGTTGCTTTGAATTCTTTCTACATTTATTGTATAAAGCAGTGGAATTCATTACCCCCAGCAATTAAAAATAAGACTACTCTCACCAGCTTCAAGATCTCATGTAAAAAATATCTTTTTCAGCAACTCAAATCACATTAGCATTTTCTAGGAAATCTACTGCCTCCATGGTGCTTGATAAAGAGGAGGGGAAATAGGAAGACTGTAAACATGTTTTCACCCCCCCCCCCCCCCCCCCCCAGCCAGGGCTTGCTTTATTTGTAGTAGGTCCATGCACATACATCACATCTGTAATTTATCACTGTGGCCTCGCTCGGACCAACGATCAAAGAGAAGAGAGAGAGGGAAAAAAATCCAAGTGGGGTCAATGATATCTACTGAGCCAGCCTGTCTTTCTGTCATTGTGTGGTCTATCTGTTTTATGTCGTGTTGTGTAACCCCTTGTCCCCCTCCACTATCTCTTCTCAATTGTTATCTTTTGGTTTGCCCTATTTCATGATTTCCTCTCTACCTCCCTACCTCCTCACTTTTGACTCCATGCAGTCTGCTATTTCCCCCCTCCTTCTGTCTCATTGCTTATCTTCTTCTTATTCTTCTCTTTTTTTCTTTTTTTTTTAATCATTTAAACATATTATATATACATGTTTTTTATGTTTTATGTGTCTGTTGTAGATATGTAAGCTCTATGTAGTAGATTTATCTAGTTGTTTTTAAGCCATATACAAAGTAATTAGTTGTGATCTTCTGAGGGACCTAATTTACAAGCTCTGCTTCTCCTGGTCACCTCATCTTTCTTCTCTTTCCGGGTTGTAATATATCGAAACGTACTGTTGTATGATTATGTATTGTACAATGATATGAAGGAAGATAAATAAATAAATAAATAAATAAATAAATAAATAATTACACTCAGATACCAAAGAATATGAGGTAGGAGAACGTGCATCTGCAGCTTTTATGCATTAATTTACAACACACTGAGCATTTGTTGATTATGCCTGTACCTTTCCCTTGTTAAGTATGCTTGAACCTTTTCTGTATCATTTCGTTCTCGATCATCACAGCGGCTGGATTCCATTAATTGCTTTCCCATTGTATTTTTGTTTTGTAGATGAAGATTTATTTCTGTGAAGTGCATAGAGACTCATTTTCAGAATTATTCGCTATATGAGAAATTATCATTATTACTATTACTGTCATTTTGTTTCACATACGTGTATGCCGTGGTATCTATTTCTTGAAATTATCTGCCAGCCCATTTCCCCTCTATGTATTTGAGGCTCTGTGTATGAAACCTATTCTTTATAATTACTCTTGTTCTTGTTATAATCAGGTATGTGAAGCTTCTTTGAGAGCAGAAATAAGACAACTAACTCAGGAAAAGAAAGAATTAGAAGATCACATTGAACAGCTTGTAAGAGAGAAGAGCAGACAGCAAGAAAGACTTAATACCATGAGAGATGGCAAACACAATGAGTTCAAGGTGAGACATTGTCACAGTTCATTGTAAAGAGAACCAGTCACCAAGAAAAATAAATACTTTCTATAATGTTCAAGGAGGTAAAATCCTCATGGACCCCCCCCCCCCCAAAAAAAAAAAAAAACCCCACAAACAAACAAAAAAAGAAACTATAAAACATAGGATGGTTAAGGATCAAGGAGCATAAGGAGGAAATGATTTATATCTAGGCTCACACAGATATTTACATGTAAGTTAAAGCTGACTTTTGTAGACATATGTGAATGTTCACCTCATTGATTACTTTACTCACAAGTTGATTTTTTATCCTTTTTAGTATGTATGTAAACTTGCAATGACTCAGAGGTAATATTGAAGCTGGTATTTGAACAAAAAATTATACCCCCTTGGAACTAAATACTCCTTAAACACAATATCATCATTGATACAGCTTACCCTGTATCCATTCTTGTAGTTGTCAAAATATATCCTTGAATTTTGAACAGGAACTGCAGATGAAGTATGAGCGTGAGATGGAGTCACTCCAGAAGAAGGTGAGATGGTATACAGAGAATCAAGAACTCTTAGACAAAGATGCTGCAGCTCTTAGAGAGAAGGATGAGGAAATAGCAGAGCTTAAAGAACATCTCAAGAATGGTCCAAACAAGGTAAAGCTAAAGAGAGTTAATGTTATTAACAATCTTTTGTACTAGTGAAGGGTGTGATGAAGATGGTACATGTATGTTTATGATAAAATGATGATGGCAATAATAATGATAAATATTGTTATTGTTTAAAATCTATGGAATCCATGGTATGAAACACTTGAAGAGAGAGACAGTTATGTAAGTCCTGTTTATGATTTGTTCATATCACAGGAATGATAAATATTTCTAAACACTGTCTGCAATGGTTATGCTAATCCTCAGATTTCATTCAGATATATTCATTGAAATATTTCAGTTGAAGTAAGTACAAGGTTTTAGAGGAGCCAGAAACTGAGAAACCATGGGGAAAAGCAGGGTGATCTTGGATGAGAGAGGGGGAATGCAGTTGGTCGCTCGAGTTTCGAGACAAGGGATAATCTATTATAAATAACTATGTGATTTATTGCCCTGTGTTTCAAATTTCGCACAATGAAATAGCAATCAAAACAGCTAGTCATATGGAAAAACAATTACATGGCCAGCTCTCTGGGAGAGCCTGAGGGTGTTTCGTAATCCGCGGCGACGACGTGTCGGGGGAAAGGCAATGAAGAGCAATGGCTAGACTAACCAACCAGAAGTACGCTATATTTTGTATTTTGAAATGTTGGAGCATTATACAAGACATTTCTTCGAGTGAACATGATGAGACCCGTCTAAAGACTTAAGATTGTTGAGAAATGTGAGAACCCAAAGTATTTGACTAGACTGAGTCGGTCAATTTCGTGCTGTCCAAATTTTTATTGCATCAGTCTGACAGGCTCGCATGATGGACGGGTTACAATGTACAAGTAAACAAGCCTTTTGCAAATCCATTTTCCCCATGATTTCCCAGTTGCGTGTCCCTTTAAGTGTGTTGATTACTGCTTGTTTCTTGTCTGTGATATTTTCACCCTACAGCCAACCAGCAAGAATGCGGAGGCACAGAGAAGAGCAAAAGAAAGGGCAGCAGATGCCAAGAAGATACAAGACCTTGAAAGACAGGTATGTAAGGATATGACAGAGAATAGACCTGTTTACTAATGTATTCAAATTTATGCAAGTTTCTCTCCACATCCTTGGGGCCTGTTTCTCGAAACCGTCATAAGTCAACTTCTCAGCTAAGATCGCCGCTAGTTGGCTAGTTGTCTGCTACGTGTTTCACGAAGCCGTGCTTGCCAAGATCAACGCCAACATCCCGGCTAAGAACTTATGACGCCTCTGACCCTGTCATATCTTTTTTCGTTGATATGCAGCGCCATCACATGCCATTAATTTGGTAGGTTATGGCTGGCCAAAATGGAAGCTACATAGATTTTAAAAAAAAATTCAAATCTATCTTTTCTAAGGGTTCCTGCAATCACTAATTCATCCTTTCTCATGTATAAATACTATATTTCATGTTTCATATGAAACGATCTGCAAAAAAGGTTTCCTAGGGGGTTTCTCCCGTGATTGTAACATCTCACAAAAGAACGCAATTCTGCCACGTCAGGCAAGGCATAGTCAAAGGGATAGTCTGTAGATTTCAGACCCATATTTATTCAAAGATAATTTATATCGTAGATTTTCAAACAAAATACTTTTATGAGACATATTAATTTTAGCTTGTAATTTACCAAAATTATGCATATCAACGTTTTGGTCAAGACATGACGCTGGATAAATATTTAATTTGCCTCCTTTTTCCAATCATGAACATAAGGGTTTATTTTGCAAATCTAGTGTCCCGGGGGTACCCATCTTACGTTCAAAACGATAATTAACTTAATTACTAAAAACAGAATTTTATAAGTTTTTCTTTGGTATAATCTGCCTTCTTAGAAAATATCTTGTATCTATACCCCCTTGCTACTATTTCTAATCTTTGCACTCACCAGTTCACTCAAATAATTGCAGTTTTGATAAAATTCTTTTACAAAATATATGTGCTATTGTGATCAAGGCTATGTGTTGCCATATTTCAACATCGATTCACGAGATATTTAGCTAGCATGCTCTTCGTGAAACGGTTTAGCAAGATCAGAGTCATCTCCGTAGTTAGCAGACAAAGATATGACTAACTTGGCGTTGATTTCCAGAAACAGGCCCCTGGTTACCAACTATTCAGTTCACCTGTTATGCATAATGGCATCTGAATAGATGGAATCCAGTTTGCGTACATTAGTTGTTGCTGTGTTAGGCAATCCTCTGGCAAGCTTCTAAGTTGTTAAGGGAAACTTTGTTCAAGAAGTATGCATAAAATTAGTAAACAGGTCTATTGGGCAAGCAACTTGTAGTTCAGTTGTATTATTACAGTCTGTTAAAGTGATTTTATCAGAATTTGCATTTATGAAGTGCAAAACAAGCGAAGGAAATTTACTGCTGTTGTGTATATCATTTTAGGGAATGATTACAATATCTTTCTTCAGGGCTCTTTTTCATAAAACTTGTTATCAATAACAAGTTTCAGTTACTGTTACAAGCTACTAAAATCCTTGCATCTGATTGGCTGAGAGCAAATTTGTGATAGAAATGTTGCAGTTGTTACTGATAACAAGTTTTATGAAACGGGACCCTTATGAGTTACTATGTTAGTTTTTTTATGATTAGAGTGCACTGAATGGAATATTTAAACTGCAGTGAGAAAAAAAATAAAAGAATTATTTTCAGACAATAACATAATTTCTTCTTATCAGTGATGTGCATTTAGAATTCAGTCTCCCCTTTAAAAGCATGGTAAAATGATTTTTTTTTCCCCTGTAATTTTGTAATTGAAGATATCGAGTGTGAATACTTGGTAGCAAAGCTGACCCTATGCATGATGCTACCTACATGTAATTGTTTCTCTTCTTCTTCTTCCTTTGGTCATTGAATTAAATTTTGGAAGGCCACTTCTTATACGTGTATCAAACAGATTCTGATTTCTCAAATAAGTAGCCCATAAGTCTTTTATAAATGTGTGTTATACTACCATCATATATTGTCTGTTGGATTCCAATGTGGAACAGGTGAGAGAAATGAATGACATCATCAGAAAACGTCATCCCAACTCTCTACCAGCCCTCATCTATGCCGCTGCCTCCACCTCGTCTCCACTCCCTGCTGATGTCAAAGGCCAGAGGTCAGATGAAGGTCAGCCAAGGTCAATCACCTTTCTGGAGGATAAGGTCAAGAGGTTGCAGAAAGAACTAGAAGGGAAGGAGGAGGATAGTAAGAGAGGACTGAGAGTTGTTGAGCAGAAGTACAATGCTATGAAGGTAAGTTGATCACATCAATTTACTGCCTCTAGTGGTTTTGGATTCTATAGATTGATGTTTTGTGTTTGATGTTTTGTGGAATCATAAACACTATCTCCTAAGGGTTTCTGTAGCTTGAGTAGGTATTAAAGGGGATTGAAAGTTTAACAACTTTCATCTTGACTCATGGTGATAGTTGTCTGCTTGTATATCCTCTCTACCCCCTTGATTATAAATGCCACCCCCCCAACCAACAATGACCTCTTTGTTGCACAATAAACATGTTAGTTACTAAATAAGTTATCCCTGGAATATTCCCCCTCCCAATGTGACAGTTATTCATTGAAATTGTTTGTGTATTGGAGAGAATCTGCTCTCGAGAATGATAATACAGAATGAAAAAGCCCAATATAAGGTATGTTTGTAACTGTTTGTAACTGGTAAAGATTAGTAGAACATTCCTTTTTCCGAAAAACTCTGCATATTTTTGCTTTTATATGAAGTGTTCTGGTTATCAGTTTTCGTCTTCTTTTTTATAAACCAGGTGAGATATGAAGACAGAATCAAATCTCTAGAATCACAACTGGAGCAATATGAGACTGGTAAACAATCTCAGACCCGTCCCCATACCAGTGTAACAGCACTGCAGAAGGAACTGGATAGTATCAGAGAAAGGAACAGACACCAGCTCCAGGAGATGGAGAAGGAGAACAGGGAACTGAAGAGGAAACTTGCTAAGGCTGTATCATCGGCTATGAATGGAGGAGATGGGAGTGGAAAGGATGGACAGATAGGAAGAGGATTGAGTGAGAAAGAACTCCAAGGGAAGCTCTCGCATTTGGCTTTGTAAGTTCTTGTTTTCTCTGAAAGGGTCTTCACTCCGTAAAATATTAAAGAAATAAATTACAAAAAGTTCAATGTACACACAAATTCTGATGGAAAGTTTCATGGGGGTTGGTTGCAACAATTTGACAGTCTATACTTTAAAAAAACTTTAAAGGAGAATGGAACCCAGGCATCATTGTGCTTTTATTGAATGGAGATGAACAAGAAAGATTAAACAGTGAAAGTTTGAGCAAAATCGGACAATCCGTTCAAGAGTTATGATTTTTGAAAGTTTAAGTAAATCCTTATTATTGGGATCCTTGTGTTGGCAACTTTACCACCATCTATGATGTCATCATGGACAACTCTCCATTCATTTTGTACACATTTTTTCAAAAAAATTGATGTATATGAAATTTGGAGTCAGGAATCAACATAATTCTTCACAAAATGCTTGAAGAATTGATGTATCCATGTCATACTCAAACAGTAAATCAAACAAAATTCTATTTCTCTTGAAAATGAAGAAAATGTTAAATTTTGTGTACAAAATGAATGGAGAGTTGTCCACGATGACATCACAGATGGTGGCAAAGTTGCCAACTCAAGGATCCCAATATCAAGGACTTACTTAAACTTTCAAAATTCATAACTCTTGAACAGATTGTCCAATTTTGCTCAAACTTTCACTGTTTGCTCTTCTTGGTCATCTTTATTCACTAAGAGCACACTGATGCCTGGGTTGCATTCTCCTTTAAAATGAATCTGTAACTAAACCAGGGCAGTGATCTCTATTAAATGTGTGTGCATACTGGTACGTTGTCTAATAGTCTTTACATTATTCTGAAATTTTTTTATCAAAATGCAAAATTGCTTATTAGTTAAACTAATTTTTTTAATGAGTATTTAAAGCTTCTTTTTTATATTATATTAGAATGAATGGATTTACACTTGTACCACCTCTTCAGGTGCTTTAACTTGGTTTGCAATGTTGCCAAACTTTTCAAAATCTTCTCATTCTATCCAGAGAGCTTGGAGCTAAAGACAAGGAGCTTGAATTACTGAAGGCAACTGTTGACAGATTAATGGAAGAAAGATTCCATGCAATGAATGCTGCTGAGAGTAGTAAAGGTAGGTCAAAGATCTGGGAGGGGAGGGGATGTATCACAAAGATGGCATTTAAACAATCAAACTTACACGTGAGCTCAACTTAGTGTACATGTAAGTCAGATTCACACTGACAGACCAATGCCCGCCGCACACTATACAGTCTGACTGTCACCTGATTCTCGAACAAATGGCATTTTGCATTAAATATGAGATATTTAAATAAGTAAAATGATCTTATTTGAAGTTCAGAATAATGAAAGGAATAGAAAAGTCGAATTTTTGGTTAACTGCAAGCCTTGCAGTCGGAGTAAAGGCCAAATCGGCTTCAAATCGTAACCGATCGCAAGCTTTCTAAGACTACACTAAGATCCGAATTGAGTTCGCTTTTATTCCTACAGAGAGGCTCGCAATAGCCCGGAATTTTGATTTTAGTATTCCTTGGGCCATTCGAAACTTTGATAATGAACAGATTAAGATTTTTCATGCTTGAATGTTCATATCAAATGTTTTAAAACATTTTCTGAAAAATCGGATCACAGACTGATCGTATAGTGTGCGTTGGGCTTAAGTCTGTTTCACAATGTTGCTGTTGGGGTAAGATGTTACATTTCATTTTGGGCACTTTGAGCATGATTTTAAGTTGTGAAACACCCCCTGGATCGGTAATCACTCCATTTTTACAAGTTTCAGAGAAATTCATATCTTACCTTATTTTGTTTTGAG
>JAPZVO010002122.1:0-11006 GCA_029962745.1 Echinometra lucunter | reverse complement strand
GTAAGTAACTTAAATTACCTCAGACCAATAAAAAAAGTTTGGCACACTGTATAAAAAATATTTCCTTTACACATGTACTTGTATAAATAAATATATATATAGTAATAGGAAGATCCATTATGTTCTTCATGGCAGGAATGGTCTGTCAGCCTCTTATAACTCGGCAAGAACACTTTCATCTACATGTGTATCACAGAACAAAATACATTGTAGGCAGCACAGTAAACAATATCATAAATAAAAATACTTCAAGGTTTAAATCACTTAAATCACAGATCCAGAATGAATGTCATAATCATATGTGTTCATAAATATTATCCATGACAAAGATTTCATTATTATGCCAATGACTCTTAGGTAAACAAGCCAAAATTAATGTTAGAATAATTTTAACTGCATCGAAATGGGCAGCTCAGCAGATTCAACATTGTTTATACATGGTTCAAGACAATCATTGTACGAACCAGAAGAGAAATTTTCTTTAAAACAAGTTAGACTGGTTATTTTACATCCACTTTTGATTATGCCATGGTAACATTTATGGATCACATTTGGCTTTTGTATTGATGCTATTCCTAGTCCTGACACATGTGATTTTGCAGAGTATGAAAAACTGATCTATTGACACATTCATGTAGAAAGACCATTGTGAGTTCAATACGTAAAATCATACAATACATGTATGTAAACAGCATTATAGCAAGGAATGGACATGAAGTTGTGAACTTTATACTTATCTTATATACAATAGCTTCAAAACATGAACAAATAAAGTTTTTAATACTATATACAACACACTAAAAGATGAATACTGAGATGATAATACAAATAAATCACACACTTGAAAAAGTTAACATTGTTTATACATGGCTCAAGACAATCATTGTATGAACCAGAAGAGAAATTTTCTTTAAAACAAGTTAGACTGGTGGATATTTTACATCCACTTTTGATTATGCCATGGTAACATTTATGGATCACATTTGGCTTTTTGTATTGATGCTATTCCTAGTCCTGACACATGTGATTTTGCAGAGTATGAAAAACTGATCTATTGACACATTCATGTAGAAAGACCATTGTGAGTTCAATACGTAAAATCATACAATACATGTATGTAAACAGCATTATAGCAAGGAATGGACATGAAGTTGTGAACTTTATACTTATCTTATATACAATAGCTTCAAAACATGAAAAATAAAGTTTTTAATACTCTATACAAACACACTAAAAGATGAATACTAAGATGATAATACAATTAAATCACACACTTGAAAAAGTTATCCCTGATATTATTTGCAAAATATTGCATAGTATGTACCCTTAAGTACATATAGTATTCAAAGTTCAATAGTCTGTAAACCCTACATGTACATGTAAGTGCAAGTGCTAAGCAGATCCAAGGTGCAGGTTTCTAATTCTGTTTCATTCTTTTATATAATCCTTTCATCCTGCTTTATGCTTAGCATGTAGTTTAGAATGTCTGATGATACATTTACCATATTTGTAACACAAAGGTATCTGTCACATTCATAGATTTCAAGTTTTCAACATTTTCAAGGGGGAGGGGCAAATGTCCCTAACTCCCTATATGGTCTTGTACAATTGTAACAATGCTCATTTTGACGACGATACGGCATGCTTTTGCCATACATGTAGTTATAGAATATCCTCGTCCGAGTCTTCTGACTCACCGTTGTGTGAATGGTCTGTAATTTCACCAAGAACACTTTCAATGTCACTTTCATTATCACTTACATGTAAGGTATAGGACACATTTTCTTCTGTATCTTCCTCACTTTCACTTGAATAATGATTTTGTTCAACAGTGTTCTCAATGTTTGTACATTGTTTACATCTGCATCCTGGTCCACAATATTTCTTTTCTTTTTGCATTTACATATATTTGTAGCACATTTACTTTTTGCACAAGCACATCCTCTTGTCAAATAAATAACATTTGATTTTATCTTATCTATATTTTCTTGTGAATCCCATTTGCAAGTCACAATTCCACTATCAAGAGAAACAGTGTAACCATACAAATTAATGTCTGGGTAAAAGAAAATAGCACTTTCAGTTTTACTCCATACGGTCTGGACCCAACAAGCCCGCATCCAATGAAATCTCAGAGCACTACTTGATGGTAACAGTCCATCTTCATAAACACCTTTCCAGGATGCTCTTCTAACAACATCAAGAGCCTTAATATGCTGCTCAAGCACATTGTCTGCACTTATACTGTTATATAAATCTATTGGTGAACTGAAATTATGCAAGCATGCTCGATTTGAATGATAATATACACATAAAATAAGGCGATAAAATGATAGCAAACCATTCTCAAAGTTCTCATTCAAAGAGCTTTCACACAATGTACCATGTGTTTCAGGAGAATTTGCAGCAATAAATGGACCATATTGGAAAAACAATTTCAGAAAAGTGGTTTTCCCATTGTGTGCAAAAAAAGAAACAAAATCACAGCCAGAACAGATGTATAGCATTTGAAGGCACTTTCTAATGTGAATACCTTTATTCTTTAACTGGGATAAATCACTGTCATTTTCACAAGCTAATTGTAAATTGATTAGGTTCAGAAACTTTTCTTGTCCTACCTTGGCATCGAACTGAATAATCACAGATTTATTTTGAGCAAAATCTAAGGGAAGTCCAATCATGGCAATATCACGGTCAATGGAATAGATAAGGATATTACTGCACTGAGAATCTAATGCATGTAGCCAAATCTGTGTGTCTGATTCCTCATGATTATGAACTAAATGGTGAGTATGACTTCCACTGGCAGAAGGCAATTTTCCAGACCACTCAAATGATGATTCTAACCCAACATGGAATCCACCAGAGGTTATAAATACTTGTTCTGCATTTTTAAAATGAGATGGGACTATATCAATAAACTTGTTAGATAAATACCTGCACAGCATATGCTTATGTGAACGTGTTTTTAAGAATTTCATCCAGTTATTTGGAAGATGAACATCATCATCAATATATTCAAATGTTTCTTCTTCGTCATCACCAACTTCATCTCTACGGGATCGCTCCATACCTTTAGGTGATAGCCCTTGTGTATTTACCTGATCGAACAATATGCGCACTTCTTTGAAACCCTTTTTAAAATTTGATGAAACCCATCTCATTACGATAAAGTCTGCATAATCCTTAAAACATTTGAAGTGTTTTAATGGTGATGTATATATGATATTCATTCCTTCTATTATGATAAATGAATTAGGTTGCACTTGAAAGGTAGACTTAATTATTTCATAATGTGAATTATATCTTTTGTCAAAATAGTTATATATTATATATTTTGCTCCCTTATATGGCAAGCCATTAGAGGCGCAAATTGCTCGAGGAACTGTTAGAAACTGGCATAGATCAGAAATTGGCTTATTCGTTTCTTGAGAGTGGGCTATAGTTCGTTTATAGCACAGAGTTATGAGTTTATTTTCTTTCTCTAAATCGGTCACCTTCTTTTGTCTAACCTTTTCTTTTGCAAATGTTTTCAAATTAAATCTACGGGTGACTGGTTTTCTAACAGAAGTATCACCAAGAACTGAAGTTTGACAAAAGGCTAAAAATGCATCATCTCCCATCTGTCTATAATTCAACAAACATTTCTGTTGAACACTTGTTGCACTTTTTTTTGTAAAAAGTTGGAAAAGGGGCTGAGATTCTTCAAATTTAAAGATGTTATTTCAAGTTTACTATAGTACAATTTACGTTCTCATATTCTGACCTTATGACAGAAATGTCCAAATCGCGTTGATACTTCTTATTTTTCTCAATCCCTAATTGCTCTTCTAGATTATGTATTAATTGTGCTTGTTGTTGAACTGTACCTGCCAATTTATCCATGTCCTTAGGTAAGCTGTGTGAAAGGGCCATTTTCACATCTTTATTTATGAGCATTTCATGACACTCATCAAAGCCTACTTGGGAAAAATTGCTACCAGAAATGCTTGAAACAAATGCTCCTCGCTCAAAATGTTCTCTAATGTGACCTGGTAATCCACCGATCATTTTCAAATGTGCTGGTATTAAAGATGCATAATTCAGACGGTCAAACGCCTGGAAAATAGGGGCCATCTTTTTCAAAGATACAATACGCAAATTCCAGTCCCCCTTTCTCATAGCGGTGTGTAAACTTATGTAAGCAAAACAATCTTCTCTTAAAAATTGATGCCAAAATTTGAATGTTTCACATTTCTGTGACATGTTCTCGCAAAATGAATCAAACTCAATAATGATAGGACCTAAGTCAGACAAAAGTTTTTGTTCAGCATCTTTAAACTTGTCCATACCTGTATGTTTTCCTTCATCAAACTTGACACAAGAAACTACCTCTGATAAAAGCTGTATAAAATGTTCATTTGTAATGGTAACTTCTTTGCCTTGTCTGTGTTCAAGAAAGGAATTAATAAGACACATGAAAACTGCCTCATAACTCTGCAATATAAATCTGTGAGTTCTCTTAAAGGAAGAGCATGTTGCTAGACTCTGGAGAGTCATTTTTTATGGGAAGACTTAGCTACATCCTTTAATCCAGCATGCCAAAATATTTTCATGAGGACTTCCTGGTAATTTTTCAATGTATGCCAGTCTCCAAGAAAAGGTATCATCCAATCCAGAGCCTGTCCATACTCTTTCTTCAAATTGAGAAGAAGTTTAACTGTAGCACCATCACCTGCTACAATAAGGTGATTTACAGACTGTCCTATCTTAAAAGTATCATATAAAATTCCTAAACAATGCTTGAGGGTAGCTGGGCAATCAGCCTTCTCATCTAACACAAATAGGTAAGCAAACATTGATTTCTCGACCTCATGATCATCTTGGAACGCTAGCTTACATTTGAAACTTGGCAATACTATTGGTAAATCTGAATTGATAAGAGAAAACCTTTCTGCAACATAAATAAACATCTCCTTGAAAAAATCTTTAAACACGTGGATGTCAGCTTCAGAACAAGAAAAAAAATCTTCAGTTAATTGAGATCTTATAAATGTTTTCATTGGAGGTAACCTTAATTCACTAATACTTGAAGATGGCAAGGCACACTCATCAAGGCGAATTCTCTTTCTTGCAACAGGTTTTTTGGCTTCAGAAAATAAAGTATGACCACCTTTTTCAGTACACGTAGAGGTACTGGCACCATCATCATCAGTATGTACATTTTTATCAATATCCACATCCATTGTTAAGTAATCATCTTTAAGTATTTCTAAGAAATGTAGCTGTTCTGTTTTTGGTTTGGGCTGTTGTGCCATTGCAGATGTGCCATGCCAACTCCTAGGAGTGTTGGCCTTTACAGCGGCAAATGAGGAACGCACATCAACATTGTCAAGAGAAACGACTGTTGTAACATTTGGAAAGAGAGATGAGGTAATACCCAACTTCTCTCTAAAAGCAAACTGCTGCTGCCAATATCTTTCAAGTGTATCTTCAGAGCAAGTGAGTCCTAAATTATTGCACAATTGTAATAGCTTTGAAGATTTTGAGAGTCTTTTGATAAGTGTTCCAATAGCAATCTGTAAAGGATAACTATTTTCATCACTAAGAATAAACTGTAACAAGCAGGTGGCAATTATCCTTTTACATTTGCGCTTCTCTCCTGACTTGGTGTTATAGGAGGGGAAGTGTATATATTCCTTATCAACTAAAACAGATGAATTTTGAAAGTATTTGTTTTCTTCCTTTGTGGCAGTCAACATTGATATTACGTTCCAAACGAGTGGATTAAATGAATTATATAAATCTGTTAACTGAACGTTTATTACTGATGAAGGATTTTGTAAATAATGTTCCCTTATTTGCTTTCCTTGATAACACAAACTACGATTACAATTAACAATCAAATTCCTAAAATGTGTATCCATCTCAATAGATGTACAAGCATTTGTTTCATTGGAAGAGTCTTCTGTTTCTATGTCTTTACTACTTTTAAGTTTCAATAATCTATTTTCAAAAGAACTATTGTGCCAAGCTTCTATAATGGACTCCACTGAAAGATCGGAAAGATAAAAAAATATACCTTTTTTTTTAGCTAGTCTGTGTATCTTAAAAAGGTCGCCAAACTCCTCCAGAATCTTAGTCAGAAAAAAAGTTTTAGTTTTAACAAAATCATGGTATCGGTCTTGATCAGTGATATTTAATTTCACATTCGTTAAAAAACAATCATACGCAGAACTTAACAGAAAGCTTTTGGATGATTCACACATCCTGGAAATATCTAAATAGGACAGATTTAGTATTTTACAGAGTATCTTATCTTCCTCTTCACTACCTTCAGAGGCAGAGACATTTCTCATAAATTGTTGTTGGAGCTCTTTCATTGATTTCCCAGCTGAATTTTTTCGTAGAGCATATCTTTGACAGGAAGGACATAAGACAGTATTTTCTTCTAATGAAAAGTCATCATTTACTATTCTCAGCTTATCTACAGACTCCTCAGAAAGATTTGCACATGGATATTTTTTACCAAGTTTCAAATTGCATCCACAAACTGAACAAAATACTTTTTTCTTGATATTATGTAGTTGTGCCCTGTGTTTAAAACAGATAGGAATTATTTGTGAGATAGACAATGCTTCAAGAGAAAATGCATTATTAAAATCAGTTAACAAACAGGCAATATCTGCTTGTGATACTTGATCACAAATCAAAAAATGGGACAAGAAACAAATGGGCCGCTCTACTTTTCTTGACTTTTCAGGAGTATATATGCAAGATTTCAACTTTTTCATATACTTCAGACGACATGCATTGCAAATACATTTGTTAATATCTACTTGTGGGCATTTTTCCTGAATTAAACAATTCAAAACTTCAGATGATGATGCTGACATGTGAAAATACCTATTGGAAAATCTAGTACAAAGTTGGCAAGGACCACATGGTGTTTGACCACATGGTGCCTTGTTCTTCACCCCAGCAATATACTATTATAAAACATGTGTACTTCGGGCAAGAACTGGAGACACTGGCAAGGTACATGTAATGGAGAAAACTTATATGGTGGCTTAGAAACATAGATACAGGCAAGATGATAGCAGTCACAGCAGGAATTATGAAGATTATCTGGAGGACGTGGTGAGTGATGAAAGCGATCAGGAGACATTGTGATGGCAGTAAAATGCTCCACATCTACAAGTACAGGAACTGGTTGGAACGGAGTATACGCTGAAAGATAGAGAGGTGTAGGGGCAAAGAATGTTGAGGGGTTTGGTCTGGCTGAGAGGTGCAAAGAAGTCGGCCGTGGTTTGGATGGTGGTGGCGGACTGGGTCCAGCTGCAGGATGGACTTGAACATCATGATTATGTATGCTGACAGGAATGACATCATAGTTGATCTGTAAAAAAAGGAAAAATTAACATTTGGAAATAATTCATGTACTCTATACTGACAAGATTGCATTTTAACAGAAGGAATAATAATTATTCCATCAATTGGCAAAAAATATTTCCTACAGAGAAACTTACATTAATAATCACTTTTAAGAAGATTGGAAAAAAAATTAAAGACATGTAACACAAACCCAACCAAAAACAGAAAACCACCCGATTCTGCAAAATGTTTTTTTTTTGTTTATCATTTCTACTGAACTTTTAATGAGTTTATTGTGCGGAATCAAAAGCACATGAGATAAAAATACCTTTTCAGCTTTTCTTTTCTTCCTTTTGTGGTGTCTTTTCCGTCGTCGTTTCCTATCAACATACTTGCTAGTGCAAGAAGGAAGTGGGACAGATGATGAGAGAGGATGGTTCACGCGCACATGTAGATTAACGTAAGGGATGAGGGCTTCTGTCCTATACTCCGGGTAGTGGCGGTGAGGAGGAAGCGGAGGGAGAGGCTTGATTTTTACGGATTTTGTTGATGTTTGAAACCCATCTTCGGAGAAGCTAGGCCCAAGCTTCCAATGACGGCTGACTCGATTTCTGTATGTATACCGGTAATTCTTCTTTTGATTATTGTAACACGAGTTCCTCAAACTTGGAGCTGATTTAATTTTAGAAGGTTTTGGAGTGTAGAGTTTTTTCAGTTCAGGAGGAATCCAACTGGATTTGTTGATAGCACATGTAGGTTTGTAGTGTTCTTGAATGAAAAATTCGAAGCAACACGAAAGTTCAGAACTGCCAGCGAAATTTAGATGAAGTCCATCGGCTTTAAATAAAGAATCGTCCTCCAGGAAAACAGAAGTAAATTCGCTAAAAGTACAATCAGGTAATTTTAGAGAAAGCTGCTCTAGATTATAATTGTATATTAAACTATGTTCATATAAAAAGTCATCATCCCATCTGGGCAAGATACTGGAAAAAATGATATGAGCAGAGCGGAATAGTTCTCTAACTGTATAAAATAATTGTATGAAGTCTTTCCTGTCCTTTTCCCAGAAACTATTTTTTAAATTGTTAGTTCCAATATGAATAAAAATGTATTGTACTGACGAGTCGAAACCAGAATCAAAACAATGGAGTAAACGTGTCCGTAAACTAGCAACAGTCGCACCAGGAAAACAAAGGGTCTCTGAAGATAAATCGCTGAGGTTAAGTGTACAGTTACGAATAATGGAATCTCCTATGACCAAGATATCACACCCTATGGGCAGCTGACGTACAGACCTGTGTGCAGGAAAGAAAATTAAAAATAAATTCAATCTTGTTTACGGTAGTAAGATAGGGGGATGCCTACTTCAAAATGTGGGGGTGCCAAAAATTATAAGATTTTTAATCATTTTAAAGAATTTGAAGTTGCAAGATGATAGCAAATAAATAAAGGGGTATAAATACTGATTAAATTTCTCATAAATGGCACTTGGCATCAGTTGATGTATTGTACATGCAAAGTTAAGTTTCACAGCTTTTTCCATGGTGCCAAAATGAGAAGTGTGCAGACTAAATGGCATGCAATAAAGTTTTTACCCTCAGGTATTATCATAAAACAAGATAAATCGACTACATGTACATGTATTGGATTTTTCCCAGTTAAAAGTAAAAATTACCGAGCTTTTCAAACATATGTACAATGATGTAAACAATTAAAATTACAATGAAAAAGTTATTTGCTGAGTTTTAGCATTCATTAAACCAAAGAAAATTTAACAATGAATATTAGAAAAAGAAGGAAACAATTATTCAACAGATTAACTTATTTCAATTAGATATAATTATACATGTACAGCCAATTTCATAATGCAAATAAAGTGCAGACCTATTATAATCTGTAACTTCATACCTGAAGATGCAAAATAAAAACCATCCCCCCCTAAAAAAAAGTTAGGGTACACACAAAACAGATTTGAAAAGTCTGCGCATTCCCCCTTGCCCATGCAGACATGTACATGTATTATGCAACAACTACAAATTGTACACCCTACATAAGGCATTCATAAAAAAAAATCTGACTCAAGGTCGAAAATAATGAAATTCGTGTGATGGCCTCAATATGCATCCTTCCCCATCAAAATCCATGAATCATGCATAAAGACTAGGTCAGTATAAGTGAACGGGTGCGCAGATAACTACAAAAATTATTTCAAATCTGAAAATGACTGGCCAAGAAAAAAAAGCAAGCCAAGTGTCCATATATTTCTTTCGTTTTTACAATTTTGGCACTGTTTTGAAAATGAAATAAATAGACCTAAATAAATTTATATAAAACATAAATTAAGTTAAGCAAATTAAATTGTTGCGCAGATGTACACATAGATTTTTTATCTCTAAATTGTTCGTTAAGACGGCATTGCTTTCCGGAAGTACGTCATACATAAGCGGTTCAAGGGTCGACGCTATTGTATTTCCGTTGTTTACATGTGGAACGAGGGGTCTACGCGGCATCAGTTAGGTAAGAAATCTTCATTTTTTTACATTTTTAAATAGTAATATTTAAAACCTTCCTACGCATTAGGCGTAGGAAGGTGTAAGAATTCATAAAATTAAATGAATTCTCTTGACTTCGGTTTAAAAAGATGGATTTTTGGGGGGAATCCATCTTTGTTTTGGTCCTTCGCTGAAGACACTATGGAGAGAGTGTCAAGACGTCAATGATGAAGAAGTATATGACATATCTAAAAAAATCATCATCATTGCATCCTCAAGACTAAGTGGAGCCTGCACGCACATCACTCGAGGAGGTACATGCACTACGTAAAGTAGCTTTTTTACAATTTTAGGTTACTGGACCTGGTACCTGCATATATGCCTAGATTTTCCTTTTAAATCTACACAAAATCATCAAAAACCTTTCAAATATGATTTTGCAGAGTTAATTTTATGTATGCAACATTGACGGTCTCCGGCAGAATGCCTTCAAGTTCAATAAAGTTATTTTTCCACATTGAGACAGCTTTGCCAAATAGCAGATTGCTAAATACAAAAAATACAATAGGTGGGACCGAAGACAATGGTTTACCACACAGGCGAAAGCTCCGCGAGTCATAGAATTTCGCGCCATCTGAGCTACACCATTATCGGTAACTTCCGGTAAGGAACACATTTTCTCTCATTTTAAGGGTTCAAATTTCTATAAAATTTATGGAGAAAATGAACTTGCGTCAACTTGGTTTTAACATATTTTGAATGGTGACTTTCCATCTTTCGATTGAATATCAAAATAGACAAATTGGTTATGTAGCAAAGTCAGGAACCAAAAGCGAAATTCTACGAACAAAACCAGGGTCAAAATATTACAGAAATTACGACGATTATAATGGTAAAACTCAAACGCTTAGAAAATTCGAAAAACGGCAAAAAAGGTATCAAATTGAAGCTCAGAATTTCGAGAATAACTTACCGTTGCATACTTCCATGTTGACTGAAGTTATCGACTAGAAAATGAGCTATAACTAGACCCTTACAAATCTCGCTGAAATTCTCGAGATTTTCATGTCTCGAAAATGTCACGTGATCGCCGGCAGGCCGCTGAATAAAATTTCGGCGAGAGCCTCATTAACGCACGCACTGCGGTCTGACTGTTTAAGG
>JAPZVO010002121.1:0-11018 GCA_029962745.1 Echinometra lucunter | reverse complement strand
CCCTGGAAGACAGTTTTTGACCACCTAATGAACTATAAAAATGTTCAAGAGGATCAAAAGCTAGTGTTACTTCTATTGGTCTGTACGCTATGGCCTTCTCATCATTCTATGAGGACATTTTAATATGAATCAGAGAGACGACAGAAAATTTAAGTCATCAAACAACAAAAGATTCTTGCAAAAATAAAAAGTGCTTCTCTAAAGAAAAACTTTCAACAGTATTTGATACATTTACACTACCCAATATCAATATGATATTTGGAATCTCGCTGCTGAAATAAGCTGCTTGCTACCTGAATTCATCTTGTTTCTAGCTTTTAGGAGCGAGAGTAGCGAGTGAGCGATGGAAAAAAAAAAAGATTTTTTTCGTTTTAATCCAGGCCAGTGTATCTCTTTCTTGGTCAATTGCCGCTCGATTTCTTGGAGTGATATTCAGGCCGATCATCCCGGATCTGAATCCGTGGTGTTCCGGGATGCAACGTCGCGATTTTCGTCACAGTGCCTGAGTGAATACGGTCCCAACTAGGTATTTATATGGAAAAGTACGGACAAGTACGGTGTCTACAAGGGTAGACAAGGCAGCAACACGGACTTGCCGGAGAAGTCCATGGAGCGAATACGGATTACAAGGAGCACGGATGTTACTGGACCCTTACACGGTCCTTTCACTGAACTGTGTTCGTTCTTGCGGGATATCCCGGGAGAACTGACGGATGATATGACCATGTTGTTATTATATTTCTAAATATTGTCATAAGAATGCCTTATAATCCTCCTAGATGCTTAAAATCATCTGATTCTAAATTGCTTGTTGTCCCAAAAACTAAGAAATCATGGGGGGATCGGTCATTTGCATATGCTGGACCTTATCTATGGAATCAATTTCCACAAGAAATTCGTTATATTTCAAGTGTAGAATGTTTTAAGAATGCCCTCAAAACTCACTTATTCAAAATTGCTTTCCAGTAGATCGACTTTCACTCTGTTGTTCTTTTTTCCCCTTCTTCTTCCTTTTTCATGTACTTTTCCCTAGTGTAATAATCTTTTCTTCTCCATTGCGCCTTGAGCACATTAGTCATGTGGATTGGTGCATTATAAATATCCTGTATTATTATTATTATTATTATTATTATTTATTATTATTTTATTATTATTATTATTATTATTATTATTGTTATTATAAGAATATTCGGTCATTTACTTTGCTATATGCTTCTTGAGCGATTAGGTTTACGTGTTGTTTTTTTTTTTACATATACCCCATCTAGAAATGCCCCCAAAATATTTCGGGGTGGAGGCTTTGCTATATGGCCAAAAATATAGAAATCAGGAAGGGCCCGGCTGCTGCTGACAAGCCCCCCCCCCCCAAAAAAAAAAAAAAAAAAAAGGGGGGGGGTAGGGAAAGTAAAATGAAGAAAAAGCATACAAGTCTAGTCGGGTAGATATTAAAGAAAATTTGCTGCAAGACATTGTTGAAGAAATACAAACAATAAATGGGAAAAAAGGTCGTGAAAAAAAATGTATGGGGCAGCAGCCAATAAACCCCATCAGTTTGCTAGTGCTCCTGCTTGTTAGAACCGTAAAGGTCAAACTGGTAGTTGTAGTTGCCTTTTTCTTCCCGCAACAGCCGGAAATTGAAACAAAGTCCAAAAAATCGTGCAAGGAAAAGGAGGGGTCTGCTGTTTTCACGTTTGATACGTCCATGTTTGGTTGTCACATAAAAAAATTGTTCGTTGTGTAGAAAAACAAAAAGAAAAGAAAATTTCGAGACCCGGATGACTAGGGTGTTAATACCGGACCCCCCGGTGTATACACGGAGACTCCCGGATGCATTCGGTGGCTACACGGAGGTACAGGTGGCTACACGGAGGTACACGGTGCCTACCAGGATGAATACGGATGGTTTTTTCATCCGTGTACTCTTGGATGAAAAATTGGACAGCTCAATTTTTCTCCCGGATATGCCGGTTACACTACGGATAACGCCGGATGAGTCACCGGTGATACCGGACTTAACCACGGATGACCCCAGACTGACGATCCGGGATGATCCGTGTTGCGATCCGTGAAGGTGTAAAGCCCCTTTAGACCCCGTTCATAAACTTGTTATCAGTAACAAGTGCCAACATTTCTATGACAAATTTGCTCTCAGCCCAATCAGATGCCAAGGATTCCAGTAGCTTGTACATTGTAACATTTATTGCAGCTAGTTATCATAACAAACTTTTATGAAACGGGGCCCAGCGTTATATTACTAAAACATTCTATGAAGTGAAGAATAGTATATGCCTAAACATTAGGATAGAGGACATAAGGACACAAAACCGATTTTTCTTCCATTTAGAAAAGTAGGTTATCATATAATAATAATAATATACAGTTCTGTATAGCGCATGTCACGTTATGATTATAACGTCTCTCTGCGCTTCCAAAGGACTTGGATACTATTACCCCCTAGCTTTAGCCCGGCAAGGCCTTTTTACAGCGCGCAAGCATTTCAAGGAATGAATTCCTGCCAGGTACCCCATTCACCTCACCTGGGTTGAGTGCAGCACGATGTGGATGAATTTCTTGCTGAAGGAAATTACCGCCATGGCTGGGATTCGAAACCCACGACCCTTCTGATTGAAAGACGAGAGTCAGAACCACCAGACCACGACGCTTCCAACCTATTGGTATAAAATACGTAAATGCAAGCGAGCAAGGCGATGCGAGCGCTTCACTTTCCCCTTTTTTCCCTTCGCCGGCTGAGTCACCGGTGTGAACACGGTGATACCGGACTTAACACGGATGACCCCAGACTGACGATCCGGGATGATCCGTGTTGCGGATCAAGTGTTCTTTTTCAGTTCGGAAATAATGGGGGGGGGGGGGGGGAGGCAAAATGATATCTTGCCCCACAAAATTTTCGGGGATGCCTCCCTACCCCCCCCCCCCCGGATCGACGCCTCTGCAAGGCATGAGTCATATATGCATTACGACACACCGCTAATGCTTGTTGCATCCGTGTAATTTCCCATGGAAACCTTTCATGGAATGTACGCTTCACACGTGCAGCCCATGATTTTTTGTTGTTGTATGAATTTAATGTGAGATCATGCGCCTGCAAACAGTAACGCTCTGTTTCGACTGCTTATGTGGTTAACATCAAATCTGTAACAAGGACTGACACTGACAGTGATAGATTGAAGCATTTCTTTGGTACATAACCGATATCGTTTGCGGCTGAAGGTTTTGATGAGATTTCAGCAGCGCATCAGGTAAGAGTGTTTCGCATTAATAATGATAAGAATATAATGATAAGAATGGGTGCTCCGACATATATATTTGCGAGAATTTACGCTGGCTTTTATTTCCATCAAAAGTACAGAGTTAAGGGTCAGGAAGTCACTACAGGATTTAGATTACTTTTAAGTTAAATTTTGGGGGACTTTTGTTTCTAGTCTTGGAATTTCTCTTCTGATGAATGGCTCCTTTCACTCTGTGTAATAAGTGCCCTTTCATCTAAGCTCAGTAACCTTTCTTTCCCTTTCTATCTTATTTGTCTTTAAAAATCTGATATTTTTAGTGCCCTTCTGTGCCTCAGGTAAGAGTCCCATTTCAGGAGGTGTAACATAAAAAATACAATCAATCTTACGATTGATATCAATCGTAAGTCTATGGCAAACCATGTACTAAAGAGATACAGTTGATTGTAAGATTGATTGTATCTCTTTATGTTACAGCCCCAGATCTGATAAGAGCCCTTACAAGTGCCCCGCCTTCCTTTCTAAGGGGCTTTTTTCGATTTCCGACACAGTCCCTTTTCAGACGATAATGACGATGATGACGACCAAAATAATAACAATAATAATATAACAGTAACTAAAGTTGTTAAATAAAATTGAAATATTTTTAATTCTCATCAGGGCTAAAGAAATTGATGATCTGTGGTCCCTTTTACTTTCTGTTTCATTCCAACAAATGCCATTTCTCTTTCTGATGAAATGTCTTTTCTGTTTTCTAATAATAATAACTGCCTCTGTTAATACTCTAACAATATGCATTTGTTTTCTTTGTTTTTTTATATTTGCATTTTTTATTGAATCATAAAACCAAAATTAGGAAAAATTACAATATTTATAAATAATTACAACAGATCAGGATATTGTAACAAACAAGACAAGACAGAAAAAACCGAGTATACAAAAAAAAAGAAAGGCAGAAAAAACTGTGACAACACAATACTTTAGAGTTGCTTAATACATATAGGCGAATTCCCCAAAAAGACTCCATAATTATCTAAGGCTGTGCCATAGAGTCTTACAAAATTAAAAAAAAAACAACAACAAAACCCCCCCCCCCCCCCAGATCTTTATCAGAATAAATAAACCAAACTAATAGCATGTACTATACATGCAAAATAATTTCTATCATGGAACCACATTATAGACCTATATTTACATTTCCAAAAATCAGGATTACACCTCAGATTTCCATTTTTAGAAATGGATGGAAAGTTTGTTTCTTGTCTTGGCCAAATGATATTCCAATTCTTTCTGTTTCTTGACAAACAATTTCAATGCTTCTATGTTTGGTAAGACATCTTTGAATTTACATATGTATATGAAATATTTCACCAATAAAAATAAACAAGACAATAATTTATCAGTGGGGGACTCCAAAAAGCTTTTCAAAGTTGGTCATAGTAAAATTATAACCATGTTTATGTAATATTACGGTATGTAAATGTTGCCAAATAGGGACAACTACTTCACAATCACAAAAAATGTGAAGGACAGTTTCTTCAAATTTACTACAGAAATCACAATTAGGTGAATCCCTCCTTTTAATCTTAAAAAGAAAGTCATTAAAAGCAATACATCTATGAAAAACTTTGAAATAAAAAGAAGTATTATTTGTGTCTATAGAGCATGTAAAATTACATATATGTAACTTTTCCCAATGAATACTGGGAGGAAGGGTTAACTTAGCGTCCCCAGAAATCATAATGCTTAATAGGAGACTGTTTGACACAGAGAGTATTGTAAGCATAACTGGGTAACTTTTTGATGGCTAATAATTTTACAATTAACATACCATGAATATCGACATTTTCAGAAGTAGGATCCAGCCCCTCTTCGGGAATACACTTAACTGAAAAAATAAATTTTGTTCGATCGGTTCGAGGTATATTGAAATCCAAGACCAATTCTTCAAATAAACTTATGACCAGGAAATGGTGGATTAAGAAAATCAGAATTGTACCAATATTATTGTTGCTCCAAGTGCCATAATGAAAATACTGTTTTGATTTTGATCGATTTTTTTTATTAAACCACAAAGACTGGCATGGACCCAGTTCAGAAAATTTACAATCAACAATATCTATAGTGGCATTTTCTCTATATAAATACCAAGTGACGTAAAGAATCTGCTACTTGTGTGTACCCAAAGATTGCAAAACACATTCAGGAGCATTAGACTTCCAAAGAATATTTATATCTCTATTGAAGTTTTTCAAAAAAGACAATTCAATTGACTTCCACAGTGTTTTACAATTATCATCAAGTAAACATTTTACCCAAGGCATATTTTGAGCCAGAGAATAAATGTACGGATCAATCATTCGGAGACCACACTGATTGTATTCATTACACATAAATTTTCTTCGGACCCTATCCATTCCATATGAAAGAGAAAAAATATTCTATTTAGAGATTTTAAAAAAATATGTGGAATCTTAATAGGGAGGACAGAAAAAATATACAATAGCTGAGGAAGTACAAGCGACTTAATCACACAAACTTTACCAATTAAAGAAAGGTTTCTCATTTTCCAACAGCTGATAGTCTGTTCAATTCGTTTCAACTTTTCCTTGTAATTAAGATCATAGATCAAGCCTGCATTCAGTGAAAAATTGATTCCCAGTGATTTGAATTGAAAAGCTCTCCATGTAATACCATTGTTAGCAAAAGGGAATTCTTGAGACCCTCGTTTCGACCCAATCCATATGGCTTCTGTTTTACTTAGATTGATTTTGCATCCAGAATAAATACCAAATATGTGTAATGATTCAAAAAGATATTTGAAAGAATTAGACCTATCTAAAAAAACAAACTGCATCGTCAGAAAACAGAGAAATTTTGGCCACCTGATTATCTATTGGGATTCCCTTAATATTCTCATTTTGACGAATGGAAAGGGCCATAATTTCAATTACAAATAAAAATAAATATGGAGAGATAGGACATCCCTGAAATATGCCCCTTTTCATATGAATGCGATCAGTCAAAAACCCATTGTTAGTAACATAAGTCTGTCGTGCTGAGTAAAAGGTACTAATCCAATTTATACATTTTTCACCAAAGTTAAACTGCTTAAGGGTATGAAACAAAAAAAATAAGTGAGATACGCTATCAAAAGCTTTTTCAATATCAAGAAGAACTATTGAACCTGGAATATCATTAAAATTGGTGTAATCGAGTATATCTAAAATCAAACGTATGTTATTTCCAATATTTCTTCCTTTCATAAAACCTGATTGGTCCAAATGGATAAGCGGTTGCATACATCTTTTTAATCGGTTGGCCAAACATTTTGCTAAAATCTTATAATCAACTGTTAATAATGTAATAGGTCGATAATTCCTAACAAACAAAGGGTCTTTTTCCTTTTTGGGAAGAAGAGTAATAACTCCATTTCTTTGGGATAAAGACATACTTCCATTCTGCAAAGAAAAATTAAAAGAATCCATAAGCATATCCCAAATATCAGGCCAAAATACAACATAAAATTCAGCCGGAAAGCCATAAAAACCTGGAGTTTTATTCATTTTCATGGACTTGATTGTACTAAAAATTTCCTGTTTGGAGAGGGGGCTTTCTAAAGATAATTTAGGGATTTCTAACTTATCAAAAAGTGCTTCATTTACATCATTTTCATCTGACTCATCAGACCCATTTTGGCAGTAATATAAAATACTGTAAAAGGAATGAATTTCTTTTAAGATTTCATCTGGATCAGTAATCACATTTCCTTCAGAATCATTCAGTCTACTAATATTTTTCTTCTGCCAGCTTCGATTTTCTAGAAGAGAATTATCTTGAGAGGGTATAGCATTGGATATTTGAAGTTTTACCTTATCAGTATCAGATAAAAGTTTATTCTTCTCCTTGTTTCTCTCTTTTTTCTTTCTAGCAGAATACTCAATACATACACCTGTAATATAACATTTAAGAGAATCCCATAAGGTGTTGGGGTTACTATCTGAATATTTATAAGTTTGTTTGAAATCTTGAATAGATTATTTAATTAATGAAATGAAATCAGTATCATGACTTAAATAATAACAGTTCATGTCTCCACACATCCACAAGACCATATTCCTCCATTATAACTGACAACATTTGGCTAGATTTATGATTTGAATGATGTTGTCTGGAGCCTTGATAATCTAGTGGACCGATCACTGAATTAAAATCTCCTCCAACAATTAGAAAAGGACTGTTCAATCTATCAACTTCAGCAAACACTTCTAGCAAAAAATCTGAGTCATCATTATTGGGGGCATATAAATTCACTAAGGTAATAGGTAAATCATTCAACACTGCCTTAACAATTAGAAATCTACCTCCAGAGTCTCTAAAAATGGCATTCACTTTCACAGAAATAGAGTTTCTAACAAAAATAGCAAAGAAGTAAAACTAGAAAACAAAGCAAATTCACCACACTGTGTCTTCCAACAATTTTCGTCTTTTTTATCAGAATGGGTTTCTTGTAGTAGGATAACATCACTTTCAATGCTTTTTAAATAATGGAAGATCTTTTTCCTTTTATTAAAATTTTGAAGTACCCTGCAATTAAATGAGCATAGTTTTATAACCATCCTATAAATACTGAGATATCACTTGTCAAAACAAACCTCGCTTGAAAATAACAGTTCACAAATACCTATATATTTACTAAGCAATCCAGTGCAAAATAAATGCCTAACAGATCTGCGTACAGGTCTATAAATGTATGGAAGAGTCTACAATGCATTAGGTAGCAACAAAAGAAATAAATATACTGAAGTCTGCCACAAAAATTAAATAAATAACCCCCAAAGAAAAAAAAGACAACATGAATCAAGAAATTAGAGAGAAAAAAAAACATGACACTGAAGAAATAACCACGCAAGATGAAGAACGGGCTTCCAATCAACCCCAGCCCTGCTGTAGCGCGCAACATGGCAGAACATATCTTTATAAAAAAAACAAACAACACATAATAAGGTACATGTAAGCCAACGGCAGAAAAAAGAAACAAAATCCCAAGTCCTTGTGAAGAAGTGACTTCATGAAACAAACATGGTTACTGTCCTTCCTTTGGCAATACAGTGCAGTAAGGGAAGAAATAAAAGTGCTGAGAGAAGAAATAAAAGTGTTGAAAGAAGATGTGTCAAGATTGTTTAGTCTTACTGAGCGAAATGAGTCTATAATTCTAGTACTTGAAATTGACAACGACTCCAAATCAACAACCATGAAAGACTTAGAAAAACTGATATCTGAGCAAGCGGAAATAATCAAAACTCTCCAGTAGCAATCAAATGCTGCCGAACAATACTCCAGAAGGAACTGTATACGGATTTTTGGTGTCCCAGAAACTAAGGAGGAAAATACTGATCAAATCATCCTAGATATTGCAAGAAATGAGCTTGGTGTTGACTTGTCCATCGATGATGTCGACCGAAGTCATCGGACTGGTCCAATCCCCATACTGGCGAATGATGACAGTTCTCGTCCTACCACGTCACCTTCTTCGACTCTAGAATCTGCAGCGATTTCGACATCGTACGCCGTGACATCAGGGGCGTAACAGGTACCTGTTATCAGGGGGGGGGGGCAGAGCCCAAAATTTCCAGGTAACTAGTCTATGTCTAGAATCTGTGGCGTAGCTAGGACTGCATTTTAGGAGGACGGTAGTGCTCCACCGGCGTAAATCCAATTTGAGGAGTGGGGAATGAAAAACTTTTTAAACAATTTTTTTCCGTCACACACATTTTCATATCTATTTTGCCAGCGAGCGAGCCAAAAATAACCACTTTTCTCGATTTTAATCGCATTTTCGGATGGAAATCCTAAGATTTTGACGAGCGAGTGAAGCGAGCAAGCCAAAAATAACCACTTTTTGTTTTCAATAGCATTTTCAAATAGAAATTCTAAAATATAATGGTTGTTTATGATAGATATTCAGAATTTTTGCTTACTGATTAAGTGAAATATATTTTCTTCCTTAAAAAGTGTGTCTGCATGGGGGGGGGGTCCCCCAAGTGGAGGTGATAGATCCCCCTTCCCCCCTGGAATTTACTACGCCAATGTAGTGCTCCCTAGAGGGGAGGGTGCAGGGAGGGGGGAGTTTCCCCCCTCCCGCGCGAAGCGCGGAAGCTCTGACGTTCCTTTGAATTATTAGTTGTCGGTAATAAAGTCTATCTTCTGCGGCGTAACTAGGATTTCATTTTAGGAGGATGGTAGTGCTCCCTGGGGGGGGGGGGGGTCCCCCTACCGCGCAAAGGGCGGAAGCTCCCGCGTTTTTGCGCTGTCAGTTCCCGCTCTTCTTACGTTCTCTGCCTGTTATGAGGTGGAGGGGGGGGGGCATATGCATAGCCAAAAATTTTCCGGTAATTAAGTCTAGAATCAGTGGTGTAATTCTCTGCCTGTTTTCGGGGGGGGGGGGGGCAGAGCCGAAAATTTCCCGGTAACTAAGTCTAGAAATAGAATATGCGGAGGTGAGCCCGCACCGCGAGTTGCTTGTTGTGAAGCCCTTAGCGGATGGGTCCCAGTGTTCTGGCTTAGGGCCCCTGATGGGGGTCTACAGTGAAAGCTACTGCGGGGGAGCCCCCGGAAACTCCGGGGTTTTGGTACTAATTTTTCCCTCATTTCTTTTGTTTCACTTTGCTTTCTTCCTTTTTTTTTCTTTCCCTCTTTTCCCTCTCTCTCTTCTTCTTTCTCCCCTTTCTCCTTTTTTCTTTCCCTTTCTCCTTCTCTCTTTTTCCTTTCTTCTTCTTTCTTTCCCTTTCTTCTTCTTCCTTTCCCTTTCTCCCTTCCTTTTTCTTCCTTTCCCTTCCTTTCATTTTTTTCCCCTGTGGTTTGGTGGATTTTCCCGCTGAAATCCTTCAGGGGGGGGGGGGGGAAGCCGAGTTCAAGAATTGAAAAGGATAGAGTAACTTGATCTGGCGCTGCTCAATTGGGCAAAAAGAATTTCCTTTCTCGGACAATAAAATTTGGAGATTTGGGATTGGAGGTTTGTCTTTTGTTTAGACTTAAAGGCTTGCGGTGCACCAAAATTTCGATTTAGTATTCTTATCGTTATTCCGGACACCAATAAGCATAATATTACTTGTTTAATTAATTATTGAATGAAAATACGACTACTTCTATAATTGGGTCACAGTCGGATCATATATTGTAGGGTGGCCTTTAATAAGAGCAGGAGGTCAAATTGCTCTCTGCAGTAAATTTAGAAAGTTAGCGGGGAGAACCTATTGTAAACTTTCAAAAATTTCTGATCCACAATATAATAGTTAATAGTTAGTTGGTTTGACTTTAGTTCTCCCCCCCCCCCCCCACTACTTTATGAAAATATGTATTTTAGATGGTAAGGTGTGGGAACGTTTCAAGCATTAAGCTTACATTGTCATACCTCTGTATGTTTCTCTATTATTTACAATTGTACATGTATACTTTTCTGAATTGACGCCACGTCTCCGTATGACCATGCTACTGTAAAATTGCAACTTTGTATTATGTACTGATTGTATATCATTTTCTGATATTGTGTATTTGTATGTAATGCCAACAAAACGAATTTCCATAATGGACCAATGAATTAATCTGAATGGGAATGTGAATCTGAATAATTATTTTTTTTTCAGTTGTATTTATTACTGTTTGCTCTGGTCATGATCATTCTGTGTAATCTGTTGAACCATGCAGAAGTGAAATAAATAAATAAATGAATAAATAAAATAAGATTTCAAGTGAAATAAATAATCACGA
>JAPZVO010002120.1:0-11034 GCA_029962745.1 Echinometra lucunter | reverse complement strand
GTGAAATGCAAACCCTTCATGAAGATGTTTCCAAATTTTTGAAATTCAGCTCTGAGAAGTGTGTGTGTCCTATCCCCATTTAGGTGTGTTATCGGGTATAATGCAGCTGTGTGGGCAGTACAGGCAACCAGTCTTGGCTGTACAAGTCTTTATGGAGATGAGGAAGAGAGGTATCAAACCAAATGCAATTACGTATGGTCACTACAACAAGGTAAGCATTCCTATTTTTTTTTTTTGCAGGAGTAAATGAGCATGATGGATTGTTTTGTGAATGTTGATTACATGATTATGCTCTCCTTTCCTCTCCATGTGACGCTCTCTGTGTCATCTCTCCCTCTCTATTTCCTCCCTCCCGCCCTTCCTTCCTTGCTCCTTTCCTAACTTCCTACCTTCCTCCTTTCTCCTGCCTTCTGGCCACCCATTGCCACCTCTTTCTTTTCTTTCTCTCATCCCCCTTTCTCTCTTTCTCTCTTCTCTCTCTTTATCCTTTTCTCTTCTCCTATTTCCCTCTCACTCTCTTTTCATACTTCCATCTTTCTCTTTTTGCTGCCCTTGTCAAATCCTAACATGGATGAGCCATGAAGCTGATCGACATGGTTACCTCTGTGGTTTCTTGTCAGTAAGCTTATTTGCAATACAACCAATTAATGATTACATTTTTAAAGAGTGCTTATGGGTATAAAAACAAAATGTTACTCTAATGTATATTTGTGGAATTGTTGCCAAAAATGTGAATTTCACTTGGATAACTTTCAGTTACCTGGTAGAAGTAAATCAAAGATGCGGTATTGTTAACATGGAAGCATTGTCTTATATCAATGAATACCACAAAGTGCCAGCATGTTGTCTTTGACCATCTTGCAGGCTGTCCTGGAAGCCAGTGGCCTGCCTCTCCCTTCAGCAGCTACCAGCAGTGGGTGAAGCTGAGGAACACCTGGCTGCCGTTACCCCAGTTCCGCCGTGGCATCAAGCACCGTGGCAGCTGTTCAGACACCAACAGCGATTGTCTGAGCCAGGGGAGCGGGGACAGTTTAGATCCACCTGGGGTGATGTTGGAAAGGGGGAAGGACGAGACTGATCTTATTAGCTGATGGAGGGTACGCAGCAGTGAACCTTACTAGGGAGGAGGAAGAGCAGTACTGGTGAGTAACATGCAGCCAAACAGCTGGTATTGGACAAAGCTCAAGAATGCTCTTTCATGATGCATCTTTCAGCATGTGTTGCTCATATTAGCAGAAACAACAACAGAAAAAAAACCAAGACAATGCAACAACAAAAAATGAAACCACTAGAGCGCATGGCAGGGTGATGAAACTAACTTGATATCGTCATAAAAAATTAGTACTGAGGAGACGATTTCATGTAGAGAAATATGTAGTCATCATGTCATGGTAGAAATGACATTGGCTTTAATTTCCTTCTTATATTCAATCATTCAGCATTTTATGAATCTTGTCATACAACAGTCCTGTAGCTTTCATACTTAACCATTTATCTTATGTACTTTCTAAGCATCCATGTATCTGACTAACTCTGTGTTAGGAGTGTAATATATGCATGGTGTATAGAATGCATTCACCTCAAATTTATTTCATCACAATGCATTTTCCACTCTTCATAAATCAGCAATATGATGTGAATACCAAAGTTCTGAAGCATGCATCAAGCTCAATAAGTTATTTTTTACATTTGCCCACACGTACTATGGTTCAAAAATTCCAACAGCCCTGCAAAACGAAGAGTAGAATTTATTACTGTACTGCTGTACATGAGTTTGCTTGGGGTTGCAAGATATGGGATGAAAAATCCAGAAAGTTATTTATTTAATGTGTTTGATGTTGGAAACACCTTGATCATGACTTCACCATATCTATACTAGCTACAGATACAAAACATCAGTTTGAGTTCTCAGGTACATGTACTCTTTTAATACCAAAGTTATTACTAAGCCCTTTGTAATTAGTACAGTCAAAATATGAAAAAACCTAGAACTAATTGCAACAGGAAAACGATTCCACTTGCATATATCTGGAATAGCCATAAAAACAACATACTAAAAATTAACAAAAATTGAAGTGGTGGATCAATGCCTAATTTGCATAAATTCAAATGGCCGCCATATCAGACTTCAGTAGACATGGTGAGACACAGGAAACCTATTTTAGCCAATATTCTAGATATGAGACACGTACGAGAGCTAATTTTAGTGTCATTACCTATGTTTTCGGGGTCAAGAACATGATATGGCATTATTACTGGCTTACAACTACTCCTTACTCCTAATTTGCATAAATTTGCATAAAATTATCCTTTTTAAAAATTCAAAATGGCTCCCAAGTTGCATTTTAAAAACTAAATCTCATCTGATACTCATGGAAAGTTAATTTCATGTCCTTATATCCATGGGTTTGGGGATGAAGAAGATTTATAAGCATTACTAGAGCAAGTTATACCTATCCACTGACTCTTAATTTGCATAAATCTGCATACAATTAACCCCTTTCCACATCTAAATGGCGGCCATTTCAGACCACATTAAACACGCAGAACATACTTTAGCCTATATCTCTACATCCGAGACACGTGGAGAGAGCTAATTTTAGTGTCTTTACCCATGTTTTAGGGGTCAAAGAAACATGATTATGGCATTATAACCAGCTTACAAACTACTCCTTAACTCCTAATTTGCATAAATTTGCCATAAATTAGCCTTTTAAAAATTCAAAATGGCTGCCATGTTGCATTTTAGCCTATATCTCTGGATATGAGACACGTGGAGAGCTAATTTTAGTGTCTTTACCTATGTTTTCGGGGTCAGGGAAGATGATATGACATTATTACCAGCTTACAACTACTCTTTAACTCCTAATTTGCATAAATTTGCATAAAATTAGCCTTTTTAAAATTCAAAATGGCTGCCATGTTGCATTTTAGCCTATATCTCTATATCTGAGACACGTGGAAAGCTAATTTAGTGTCTTACCTATGTTTTCGGGGTCAGGGAAGCTGATTATGACATTATTACCAGCTTATAACTACTCTTTAACTCCTAATTGCATAAATTTGCATAAAATTAGCCTTTTTAAAATTCAAAATGTTGCATTTTAGCCCTATATCTCTAGATCTGAGACACGTATAGAGCTCGTTTTAGTGCCCTTTACCTATGTTTTCGGGGTCAGGGAAGATGATTATGACATTATTACCAGCTTACAACTACTCTTTAACTCCTAATTTGCATAATTTTGCATGAAATTAACATTTTTGAAACTCAAAAATGGCTCCCAAATTGCATTTTAAAACTCTAACTCAATGATACGCATGGAAAGTTAATTTCAGTATCCTTAACCCAAGGTAAGGGGATGAAAGAGATTTATCATGGGATTGAGAGGCAATTTATAACTATCCACTGACTCTCAATTTACATAAATTTGCATACAGTTAACCCCTTTGCACTTCTGTGGGGTCAAGGAACATGATTTCTGGCAATATCACCACCAAATGAATACTCCATATCTCCTAATTTGCATAAATGGCTGTCGTGCCGCATGCTTAAAACTTTGTCTTATCTGATACTCATAGAAAGTCAATACCAGTGTCCCTGTCCATGGTTAGAAGGGGATGAGGGAGATTTATTATAGTATTACTAGCAAGTATAATTATCCATTGACTCTTAATTTGCATAAATTTGCCTATTTTTAATCCTTAACAATTCCAAATTGCTGCTATACAGACAATATTTTAGCCTATATCTTCAGATATCAGACAAAATAGTAGAAAACACATTTTGGCGTTCTTACCTATGTTTTGGCGGACAAGGAAGATGTTTATAGCATTATTATTAGCTTAGAACAGTATTCCTTAACTAATAATATGCATGAATTTACTTAAAGGAGAATGCAACCCAGACATCAGTGGGCTCTTAGTGAATGGAGATGACCAAGAAGAGTAAACAGTGAAAGTTTGAGCAAAATCAGACAATCTGTTCAAAAGTTATGAATTTTGAAAGTTTCAGTAAATCCCTATTACGGGGATCTTGAGTTGGCAACTTTGCCAGCATCTGTGATGTAATCGTGGGCAACTCTCCATTCATTTTGTGCATTAATCTTCAAAAAAAAAAGATTTTTATGAAAGTTCAAGTCAGGAATCAACATAGTTCTTCCCAAAATGCTTGCAGAATTGATTGTAGCCATGTCATACTCAACAATAAATCAAACAATTTTCTATTTTTCTTGAAAATGAAGAAATGTGAAATTCTGTGTACAAAATGAATTGAGAGTTGTCCACGATGACATCACAAATGCTGGTGGAGTTGCCAACTCAAGGATCCCCATAATAAGGATTTATTTAAACTTACGAAGTTCATAACTCTTGAACAAATTGTCCGATTTTGCTCAAACTTTCACTGTTTACTCTTTTTGTTCTTCTTCATTCACTGGAAGAACACTGATGTCTGGGTTGCATTCTCCTTTAAGATTAGCCTTTTTTTTCAATCCAAAATGTCTGCCATGTTGCATGTTTAAACCTGTATCTTAATTGATTCTCATGAAAATTATTGTTAGTGTCCTTATCCATGGTTAGAAGATGAAGAAGATTTATCATTGCAACAGGTTATAACTCTTCACTGACTCTCAATTTGCATAAATTTTCATATTATTAATTCCTTTTCACTTTTAAACGGCTGCCATATCAGACCACAGTACACAATGTCATGCAGAACTTATAATTTAGCCAATATCTCTAGATCTGAGACACAAAGATAGCTGAATGTAGTGTCTTTACCCATGTTTTGGGGCCAAGGATCATGATTGTGGCATACTTACAGGCTTACAGCTGCTCCTTAACTCTTTATTGCATAAATTTGCATAGAATTAGCCTTTTCCATACCAAATTAGTTGCCATTTTGCATGTTCTAAAACTTTATCTCATATGATACTCATGTAATGTTAATTTCATTGTCCTTTTCCATGGTTAGGGGATGAGCGAAAATTGTTATAGTATTATTACCAGCAAGTTATAACTATCCACTGACTCTTAATTTGCATAAATATGCATATAATTAACCCTGTTTTCACTTTTAAATGACCGCCATATTAGACCACATAAGACACGCAGAACTTATTTTAACCGATATCTGTAGATCTGGGACACATAGGAAGATAATTATAGTGTCTTTACCTATGTTTTCGGGGTCAAGGAACATAATTTTGGCATTATTACCAGCTTACAATTACTCCTTTACTACTAATTTGCATAAAATTAGCCTTTTTAAAGTAAAAAATGGCTGCCAAGTTGAATATTGGAACTCCACCTCAATTGATACTCATGGAAAGTTAATTTCAGAGTCCTTATACAAGGTTAGGGATGAAAGAGATTTATCACAGCATTACTAGCAACTATCTGCTAACTCTTAATCTGCATAAATGTGCATAAGATTTGCCTTTTTCTCATTCAAAATGGCTGCCAAGTTGCATTTTATAACTCTACCCTCAATTGATAATCATAGAAAATTAATTTCACTGTGCTATCCAAGGGTAGGGGATGAAAGAGGTGTATCATAGCATTACTAGCAACTATCCACTGACTCTTAATTTGCATAAATTTGCATAAAATCAGTGGCGTATCTAGGGGGTGCAAGAGGGGCAAGTGCCCCGGGCGGAACTTTGAGGGGCGCAAAAAAGCAAAAGAGAGAAAGAAAACAAGGGGGAAATGAGGGGGGAAACATAATCCTTAAGGATTATGCGCTACCATGTTGACTACAGTAGACAAGCAAAACCCCATTTAGCATACATCTATAGATCTGAGACATAGAAAGCTAATTTCAATGTCTCTACGTATGTTTAGGGACCCGAGGAACATGCATATATAATCATTAACAGCTTACAACTATTCCTTAACTCCTCATTTGCATAGATTGTATAAATTCACCCTTAAGACAATTCAAAATGGCCGCCATGTTGTGTTCCCTTGCATTAACACCGCAGGGGTGTTGATTTGTGTTCGTGGATGGGGATGATGGAATATTCTCTGACTGCCAATTATGGAATATTCTTGGCGAGGAAGAGAAGCGACCAAGCTGGGAAAGGGTCTGGCAAATGGTTGTCATCAAATTCACATATGAGGACTTTGGCAACCTGACTGCCAATTATGACTTTTCAGCACTTTGTTACTGTCCAAACCATACTCTTTAAACGAACTAGCGAAACGAGCTAACCCCCCCCCCCCCCCCCAAAAAAAAAAAAACAAACAAAACAGAACAACAACAACAACAACAAAAACAACAAAACAAAAACAAAAAAAACAAACAAAACAAAACAAAACAAAAACAAAACAAAAAAACAACCCCCCCCCCCCCCACTATTTTGATGAAAAACTAGCATTTTGTCTTCAATGGTATAATCGATCACCTTATATTTGGGTAATTGTTTGGCACCCGAAACTATTAGTTTTCATGTTTTATAAGCGATAGAAACGATCTTCTGCCAAAATTAACTAGATGACTATGACGCACTCCTCCCACAGAATTCGAGAATACTTGCACACCTCTGCGAAACTACTGTAATATCCGGACATCTTGCTGAGGGAACAGGAGTGCCTGGTGTTCGACCATATTTATATTTTAAGAGCGAGCAGAACGAGGAAAAAATTGGTTTTTCAAATAATGAGAACAGGTTATAGAGTATTGTTACTTCATTCTCATTATCTTAGTAATGTATTTTTACATTCCTTTCTCATATTTGGTATGACATTAATAGGCAATTAAGTATAAGCGATAATCTCTTGAAAAAATATTTTTTCTATTCTGTTTTAGGTCATGCCCTTCGACTCCTTGCACTAAGAAAAAACGGGTTCAATTTTTCACCCTTCAAATGGAACAGTGAGAGCTCCTTTATGGGTACAACTTTGCACCCTAAAGCACTTTGCACCTTTAAGGGTACAACCATGCACTCTTAAGGATGCAAAATGTACCTTTAAGGTGCAGTGGCTAGAGTTGTACCCTTCAGGAAATGTGCAGATTTGTACCCTTTTGAATGCAAATATTTCTGCATTCTTAAAGGCGCGAAGTTGCATCTTTAAGGGTGCAGACGGGCATTCCTGGAGCAAACAAGTACAAAATGACGCATCTTTGCACCTTTTTCACGAAAGGTACTGAAGTGTTGCATTTAGGGTGCAACACTCAACTTTTCTTTCTAAGTGTGTGCAATTATTTGACAAACATTTTATGAGTAGAAGGATAGTATAACCAAGGAGGTCTCCCCTTTCACCTCCCTAATATAACATTAGAAAGACAAGATGTGTACCGATTTCCTTTCATTAGGATCATAACCGGTATATTTGTTGAGATACGTGAAATGAAAGCGAGCAAAACGAGCGAGCGCTCCCAGGGTTTTCTGTTTTCTTCATTAAGTTTTCTTAACTGTTTACCCATTTTCTTTCTTTATTTCGCCTTTTGAGGGGATTAAAAGGGCCGTGTCATATTTAATCGTGAATCATTGGGGGATGATAATACAGGCCATTCCCCTGCCCAAAATAATGGTACTTATACAGCAAATCTGCGCCCACCCAATATAACGGCTGCCAACAATATTGCGAGGGGACGCAGTAGTTATTTGGAGGGATCACAAAAGTTATTAGGAAAGGCAGTGATGTTGGGAGGGAGTGAAATGATCATTTAGAGTGAACAAATGATCATTTTGAGGGAATACAATAATCCATGGAGAATTTATTCTCCTCATGTCGCCTGGTGGGCTCCGTATCATGTCGCTCAGTTTACTGTAGCTCCAAAATATCATATTGGTTGTTGTGCGTATACTGTTGACGTGAGTGTACTGCGCACTGTCTATTATTGTAGAATATAATTTGCTAGCAACATGTGTATACTTGATTCAATATTTCTGAGGTACATATTGCAATTACTACACAATAGTTATTAGAGTGCAAAATCATAATATGTCTCCTTATAGTACATACAAATCGGCATATAATGTATGCACCAAATCACATAATTTCATAATGAAAAACAAAAGAGCTTCACACTGTGGGCATGGTGGAAGGGGACTTCCTTAAAATTTCAAAAATATATTTAAAATTCATAGGCCTCAACAAATCTCATATTTTATGGAAGTATCATACATGAATTTACCTTGTTACCTTTCATCAAAGTGAATTCACTATAGATGAACAGCACTATTAAGTTAGATTAAAATGCTGTATCACCACACTTACACAATTAACATACGGGGATCATTTTACACATTCTGTATATACATTTAAGTTGTCTTGGGCGGCATAACCTGTATTTATATATATTAATGCAAATTATGAAACTTGCTCAAAGCTGTTGTTGGGCAACAAAGCTGAAAATGTTCATTTACCACATAGGAGCCCAAATCGCTAAGCTATGACCGGGGGTAATAATGTTTGGAGCGCCATGAGCGTCTCCGTCAGACATGACGGACCTGGGCGCTATGCAAGAAGCCAACGTTATCATTATTATTAGTATTATCATCATTAATGGAAAAAAATCTTCGCAAAGAAATATTTAGGTTTGTAAATTATCTAGCCGACTAGTACAGTATATACCCGGTGTCCCCAAAAAGCGGAACGGTGGATTTTCAGTACTTTACCTTCAAAAAGTAGATAACGTTTTTACAAAAGTATCGCCAAAGGAAGAAAATGATACCAAGATCATTGAATTTGGAAAAGTAATTTGTATGCTATGCCCATTTCTTAAAATACGGTCATTTCAAATTTTTGGCGTCTGATGAGAGTAGCTTTGTGTCGGGATGGCTTTTCATGATTGAGGGATGTCCACTGATGCATGTCAGCAACAAAACATGCTAATACATATGCCACATGAAAGGCCATCCCACCCCCCACCCCTCACAATTCTGCTCTCAACTGTCGCGAAAAACACGCGAAATTCTAATATTTTAAGAAACGGGCATAGAATCAAAATTACTTCATCAAATTTAATGCTCTTGATATCATTCTCTTTGGTAGAAGATACTTTACCTACTAAAGCAAAAGATTATCTACTTTCTGAAGTTAAAGTAGCGAAAATCAACTGTTCTGCTTTTTCTGGGACACCCGGTATAGTAGGTTGCTGTATCTAACAGTCAAGTTCTTTCACCCAAGAATAACAGCAAAATATACTTATTACGTGTCACCAACTATATTATGTCGGTCTTGGACAGGCCATAAAGCAGCCATTTTTAATTTAAAGGGGTTAATTATATACAAATTTATGCAAATTAAGAGTCAGTGGATAGTTGTAACTTGCTAGTAATACTGATAAATCTTCTTTATCCCCTACCCATGGATATAAGGACACTGAAATTAACTTTCCATGATTTTCAGATGAGATTTTGTTTTTAAAATGCAACTTGGCAGCCATTTTTTTTTAGTTACAAAAAAGCTAATTTTATGCAAATTTATGCAAATTAGAAGTTTAGGAGTAGTTGTAAACTGGTAATAACGTCATAATCATCTTCCCTGACCCCGAAAGCATAGGTAAAGGCACTAAAACTATCTCTATACGTGTCTCACATCTAGATATATAGGCTAAAATGCAACTTGGCAGCCATTTTGAATTTTAAAAAGGCTAATTTTATGCAAATTTATGCAAATTAGGAGTTAAGGAGTAGTTGTAAGCTGGTAATAATGCCTTAATCATGTTCCTTGACCCCATAAACATAGGTAAAGACACTAAATTAGCTATCTACGTGTCTCGGATGTAGAGATATAGGCTAAAGTATGTTTCGCCGTGTTTAATGTGGTCTGAAATGGCCGCCATTTAGAAGTGGAAAGGGGGTAATTGTATGCAAATTTATGCAAATTAAGAGTCAGTGGATAGGTATAACTTGCTATTAATGCTTATAAATCTTCTTCATCCCCAAACCATGGACATAAGGACATTGAAATTAACTTTCCATGAGTATCAGATGAGATTTAATTTTTAAAATGCAATTTGGGAGCCATTTTGAATTTTTAAAAAGGCTAATTTTATGCAAATTTATGCAGATTAGGAGTTAAGGAGTAGTTGTAAGCTGGTAATAATGCCATAATCATGTTTCTTGACCCCGAAAACATAGGTAAAGACACTAAAATTAGCTCTCTACGTGTCTCATATCTAGAGATATAGGCTAAAATAGGTTCTCTGTGTCTCACCATGTCTACTGAAGTCTGAAATGGCGGCCATTTTGAATTTATGCAAATTAGGCATTGATCCACCGCTTCAATTTTTGTTAATTTTTAATATGTTGTTTTTAGGTATTTTTCAGACTATATGCAAGTGGAATCGTTTCTGTTGCAATTAGTTCTAGGTTGACCCCTTTTTTTTTCGTATTTTGACTGTACTAAATACAAGATTGAAGATTATGTACAGTTTTTGTTGGCTATTCATCAGTTTTCCTCACTTTCATCTGCTCCATAGCAAGACAGAAGCAAAACTAAAATGTTTTGAAGGGTTCTACTCCTCAGTATTGAGCTAATGAGAGGCAAAAAAGTACATTTGATCTTGGGTCAGCGACGTGAAGTCCCACAGGCCTTCGCATGTGTAAATGAGAGTTCTGTGTGCAGGTGACGAGTATATACAAGTGCTGTGATCATTGTGAAGGGAGCAGTCGGGATGCAGGGGTCCTAGCATAGGGCAGAATATAACCGCTAATTCATTTCAAATATTTACTGCTGAAATTAATAATAATAATAATGATACAATTATTTATATAGCACCTTTTCTTACAGGAGATACAAAGCGTATTAAGAAGAAATAATACAAAAAGAAAAACAGTAACATGGATACCAAACATAAACTATTCATAACATCAAAAGTAACAGAAAGAAATTAGATTGAATTAACTTTAATTTAATTCAGTAGTAACCATGAATGAGATATCGCATGTTCTCGCCCGTGTATTTTTTTTTATGTAAGGGGGACAATGTGAGGCTATATTTAATCAGTTTCATGCCAATTTCCTTTTTGTTACCAAAACTGTACTGGAGCTTTAATTGGTCATATGTAAATTGATACGAGCA
>JAPZVO010000212.1:0-61185 GCA_029962745.1 Echinometra lucunter | reverse complement strand
TGGTCAATACTGCTATAGTCCGACCTCGCTTATCCGGCCTTCATTTATTCGGACTCCTCTATTAACCGGCCGTGTCTCCAGGCCAGCTTACCTCTTTTATTCTTCATCCAGTTCACCTAAAAGCCTGGGAGACGGAACATTGTAGGCAATTTTCCATTTTATTTTATTTCATTTTCATCTCGTACAAACAGATAGATATTATTGATCATTTACAATCATCCACAACACCAAGGAAATAGATATTTTACAGCAAATAGACCGCTCTACCCCATAAATTTTCATAGAAAAGGTGTCCCACTACATTACTCTCATATCCGGCCATTTCACATATACGGATGGGCGCTGGTCCCGATGCAGCCGGATAAGTGAGGTACATGTATATGCAATTGCATGTAGGGACTTCCAAGTGTACACAATCAGAAAAGGCTGGACTCAATGGAAATGTGGAGGATGTGGAAGGTACCCTAGGTCAAAAAGATCTCAAATCAGCAAATACTTGACAGAATGTGGTAGAAGTTTCATTGTTTGGTAGAAATGTTGTGGCCTTGAGGATATGTCACTGGACTGTGGATCTCATGGTCCGAGTTTGACTCCCGCCACAGCGCTAATTTCCTTTGGTAAGATATGAATCTACATTTGCCACTCTCCACCCAGGAGCAAATGGGTACCGTACCTGTGAGGATTGCTGAAAGCCAATGTGATTGCCTTTGCCATTGCCCTGCATGTACGCATGTGAATGGTGCAAAATGGTAGGAATGCTCGTGAAGGAGTGGAGATGGTGCTCACTTGTGTGCAGGCTAGAAATCCAGTGATCAGGGGTAATAATAGTAACACTGTAAAGTGCATTGAAGTATTCAGGTAATGCACCATATAAATGTAATATATTATTAGGGGCTTTTGCAAACACAACACAGACGTTAATTTAGGGTGTTGTGTACAAAATTGTGTACTGTGCATGCTTAAATCCAAAGAGCTCCTGTTGAAAACGAGAACGGTTCTCAGCCAAAATAACATCCATGCTCGATTTAGGATGCAGCTGGGTAGATAGCCATCATAAGTGTGTATGTATCACTATGGTAACTCGCAGCCAGCCTATCCCCAGCACAGCCATCAGAGATCTTGCCTGGCACTTGCCTAGCCTGGCCATGGCATGGGAAAAATGTGCTTGGTAGAGAGAGGAAGCAGCAGCTGCTACTTCCCATTGTGACGTCATGCATCCACGTTCATCAAAAGAGTGAAAGCTCTTTAACACTGTACTGTATGACACGGCTGCATCTGTAGTTACTGCTGCGTCCTAAAGGGACGTCCGGATCCGCGTCGTGTCTGTGAAAGCTCCCTATTATTATCATAGCGGAGGAGGGATGCAACTTTAAAGCTACCGTTACAAAGTGCCAACTGAATTTTGTTAGGCACATCAGCAGAAAAGACAAACTAGAAAGATTATTGGATGGAGGGGCAAACTGATTTAAGTGTGGAAGTAGACATCAAGAAAGATGTTTACAGAAGGCCTAAAACAAATACCTGGTTAGAAATTAAATCTGTTAAGGTGAATTCAGATGTATGCATATATGCTTGAATATTAAGTCATCATCATGATTACCTAGTGCTTGGCGTGCCACCACTCCATTGTTTGGTTATCTTTCCTGTAGTCTTTCCAGGAGTCTTTCCAGCAGTCATCGCAGTAGTTTCTCCAATTGTCTCTCCACTAGTTTGAGCGTGTTTCCCTTCCATTATGAATGTTATATCCCAACACCACAGAAATCAACTGTACAGAAAGAAACCAAACAAAATGTACAGATTACCATAGGTTTTGTAATTTAAATTTAGACACAGTTGGCCCAAAAGTTTACATACATGTACACCCTTACGTGTACGTTCTCACACACTTTTGTTGTTGTTGTAGACATTATCTTGATTTTCACACATGGGCAATTCCATGATTAGTACCGTTATATTTAAGCAAATTTTCATACCTTTAGATACAGCTAATTCAATATCTATTTCATTTCAAGTCCTAACCTTGTTAAAACATATTCGCCCACCCTAGGTCTACAAAACATAAAAAATAAAAAAGCAACTGGACAATGCCGGAGCTATAATGAGAACTTTTGACTATGGTTAGTAACGTTACAAAAAAGGACACAAGAAAACAATCAATGTTTTTGAAAAAATAATCCCTCCTTACTGTATTGTACTTCATACTTAGAGCCATATCACTTTTACTTCTGAGCTGATGACAAATGTTTATCCACAAAATTCAACAGTTTTCCTCTCTTCTTTTTTTAAAGTAGACTCCAAAATCTTGGTTAGTCATTTTATGGTTAGTCATGTTACATTTTGTTCAGCACTACATACAGTGTATTTTAGATTTTTATACCATTTCAGCAACTTATTTTGTAATATTTTCTTTTAATTTGGTGTGACACGATGTCCTTCAGATTATCCAATTGAAAAAATTACAAAAGAACGGATGGAAAGGATAATTTTCGGTCTAAGTCTAAAAAACTGCGTGTTGTCCCATATATCTATGTTTTTGTATGGTTCGGATTCTACTATAAGGAGACATTTGGAACAAATTTTATGTGTGTGAGTATGAAACCCCACTGCATTTACAATTTACATATGAATTTTAAACCCTAACATTGAACTGAATTTGAGAAAGAGACTGGACATCATTCATGTACAGACTCTAAGCTAAACAAGGACACATTATTGCAAGTCCATGAGATATGTATATGTCGCAATGGAATATGAACTGGTGGCAAGTGTCCTAGGGGTTAACAGCCTGGTAGCACTGTCCTGGGGAAGGCGTATAGTTCTTGGGGGGAGGGGGGGGTCCTGTTTGTAAGGGGGGTAATTGTGGTGTCGTAGTTGTCCAGTTGGTAATTGTCCAGGAGACAGTTGTCCTGACACACACTACTATCCAGTCAAATATTTCAAGATTACGAATAATGAGAAGTTTGGGGGAACATTTACAAAGTATTTACTGCATGTCAAGATTGTAGGCCTTGATAAATGGTCAAATATCTGGAGGCATGAAAGTCATTGCAGACTGACTACAGGGTAATATATGAAGTGATAAATATTGACTGTGTATAATTCTACTTGCATGTGATGAATCAATGGCTACACACGGTGAGACAAATGCACTACTCCTAGGTTGGTAGATTACCCTTTAAATAAATACATTTTGTAGAAAATTCCCCTGCTTGGAATCTATACAATGGATGTGGCAAATAATTTCAGGGACTTAATGTCTTCAGCGATCTTGAGACTGTATCCATCCATCACAGAATTATTGCAGTTGTATGCTCAATTCCCCAAGATCACTTACTTACATTTGTAGTCTGTCAGCTCACTCCACTGCTAACACTGCAACCTATGAACCCAGCCCCTACACACCAATGTATGCATCCCACCCCGAGCATGGAGTATGAACTAGTTGCTGTTCCTGGCTACATTGGAAGAGTGGCCAGACCCACTCACACAGCTACTAGAGATGAAGTCACTGCACAATAAAAAAGAAAAGGATAAAGGATCATTCATGAGGAGGGGTCTAGCACTCAAACATATACATGTACATGAGATTACCTGCAAACATCGTTTACCCTCCTCTTGATGTATTTGATATGAGCTAAGGAGAGAGCTATTCTTGACCTCTGTAAGACTTTCAAAGGAGTGAGATTGCCAGTCATAAGTTCGAAAGTTCCCTTAATCAAGGTACATGCATAGGCAGCGATCCAAGGGTGGAAGGGGGACGTGTCCCCCCCTCGATTTATTCTTGGGTGATTTGACCCCCCCTCCATTCTTAAGCTTAATATTTCATTTCTCTATCTTGAGTCAGGTGACCAAATTTAGGCCAACCACTTAAATCCCCCCCCCCTTACATGCACCTGATGTAGCTTAGAATCTGCAGAGATCCACTTGGGGGAACGTTAATGAGACATTAATAATCTTTAACGGTCTAAAGTGCCCCAAATGAATATTTTCCCAGAATTTTGTTTAAAATTGCAGCAATTTTACATCTTCAACTTTGAAGTCAACCCCTGCCAGAACTGTCACTGCCCCACTACCGGTGGGAATGTGACATGGAGTGTAAAGTGTGATATGATAGCCATTCCTTCTCCCTGACAGTGTAAGAGGCTGAAATGTGACAGAAAAGTGATTAACAAGACTTAACATGAATTCAAACAAATCTTGGCTTTTTGATGCCTCACCTGCAACTCTTTAACTGGCTACCCATTTATACTCGTATCCATCAAGTTTATAACATTTTACTCCAGAACTACTATGTGAAAACACATAACTGCTGTCCATTAGCAAAGAGAACAAATAAAGGAACGCCTGATGAGTTTTAAAAAATATCATTTACATAATAAACAAAATAATATTAAATAAACAAATGCAGATACAGCACTTCAATTTGACAAAAATGCAATGCTTTTACCCATTCGTGACAGGAATTCTTTAAGCCTAATTTGATCAGCTTTTATTCTTCAAATTTGCAACACCAACATTTTTATTTTAGTGCTACATTTTTCTTACAAAAAGTCATGTATCTGAAATGAATATAAATTGACAGAAATTATGATGAGAAGTCAAAGAGTTGCCAATTGGCAGGGAAAACGGTGATTTAAACTTTCTATCACATTGCCCACTTAAGGATTTTAATGCTTATTTTCCTTTAAAAAAATTTCAACATCAACCAACGAATATTGACGCAACCAAAATGGGCGCATGTATTTGGTATAATTTATGGGTGATGTCCGTTATTCGGAAGGTTCGAATACTGCGAAGGTTCGTTATTCCGAAGGTTCCCTATTCCGAAGGTTCGTTATTCCGAAGGTTCGTTATTCCGAAGGTTCCCTATTCCGAAGGTTCGTTATTCCGAAGGTTCGTTATTCCGAAGGTTCGTTAATCCGAAAATTAAGTAAGGTTCGTTCGTCCGAAAATGAAATAAGGTGCGTAAGTCCGAAACTGAAATAAGGTTCGTTAGTCCGAACATGAAATAAGGTTCGTTATTCCGAAAATGAAATAAACTTCTTAAGTAACAAATAAAATGTTTTAATTAAAAAATAACAGGAAATATTGGTATAGTCTCAGCGGAGGATGATACATGAACATTCTTCGGCAGAGCATATGTTGCATCAAAGAGTGGCATGGATCAAGAATTTCGATTTTGATTTTATCTGAGCTATTGCCGCCTGAGCGAATGGATTTAGATTGCTGGGGGCTGTTTGTGGGTTATCCGTAGCTTACCTCCAGGCAACAGGGAGTTCTTTTTTTTTTTTGGGGGGGGGGTGTTATACTACGGTTTTTTTTCGAGGGGGGGGGAGTCATTATTTATTTAGCAGCTTCTGCTGCTAACAATAATGATAATAAGGATAACATTGATGATATTAGTAATAATAACGATGATGAAACAAAAATATAAATATGAATAAGAATGATAGTGATGGTAGTAATGGTGATAATACTATTAATCATGTTAAAAATGATAACAGCAATTATAGTTATTATTTCATTATCAGTATCACGTGAAATTTGAAGAGGTATTGCATTCCAGTTCATTTCCCCGAAACAGCCTGTGTGTGCGGGTGTGTGTGTTGTGTTTGCCGGGGTGTGTGTATATGTACGTAGAGGTGTCTATAGACGTGTGGTTTAAGGCTCTTGACTGTAGACGCGAAGGTCTGGGGTTCGAACCCCGGCACGGCACTTAAGCCCTTGAACAAGGCATTTTATCTACATTGCTGTTTTACCGTATTTCAAATAAAGTGATGTGCTATATGCATATTGATACCAACGTGTGCATGTTTTGTTAAAAAAAAACAAATGTGTGTGCCGAGGCGATGTGGTTAGGTTTGTACATAGAACCCCTGAAAACATTGCTTCGATGCATTCCAATCTCACGTACGTACGCCCCTACCCCATGGCATCCACCATGTCTGAGGACCTGTCTACGCCACTACTCTTGTCTTGCCCTCTTATTAGACATTTAATGCGAAATCAGTGTGTATCCCCCCCCATTCCAAAAAGTTGGCTACGCTAGCTACGGATGGTTGTTTTGCCCCCCCCCCCCCCATCCAAAAATAAATAAATAAATAAGGGGGAATCGACGCCCCTGTTTGGGGTGTTAAACACTCCTTCTATTCTGGTCCAAACAAGCCCCCTCACCCCCCGCAGAGCGACATTTTTAAGTTTTACAAGTGGTAAACATCTAATCGAGAATGGATTTTCGAACATGGACAAAACAATGAAAAAATTTATGACCCCCCCCCCCCCCCCCCCCCCCCCCCCGAATCAACAGGACTGGCGAGGAGCGGTAAACATAAAATCGATTCTCGCATGGATTCAGGATTGAAAATGAACCAGTCCCATAAGCCTATGATCACCCCCCTTTGTATATTCCTCTGCTGTTAGTCTTAAATTGATCCATGGGAGTTTGCCTCATGACCAATATATCAAAAGTATTGACCTCAGAGAAAACTAGTGAATGCTCTTCTACCTCCAACATTAAACATAACTAGAAAAAAATGTTTTGTATCCATAGGACATGGATGCCCCAACTTAATCTGAATTCAAACTTAAGCCGTATGTCACTGTTGTCTAGTGACATACCAAGAAAGATTAAAATCCATCAAACATTTCAGAAGTTACCACATTTTCTACTGATTTTCATATAGACCAATTTCACAACGCAAGAGGGCAGCAGACTGTTCGACATAGTTCGACATACTGCGGTGGGCGCTCCAACTTTTATAGTACACAAGTAAATAGCGCGTTATGTACATTCGTTCGATTTTTTGTCTATTTTGACCAGTATATGCAGATTTATTTTAATATTTGCAATGAGAAATTATCTCAGGGAAGTTTAGGTCGCAGCTGTGCGGTGCTCAAATGCCACAAGAATTAGAGAAAGTTTAAAAATTGGGAGCTAACTGAGTGCGAAATTCACTCGTTTTTTACTCACAAAGCCTGTTTGTGTGACAAGCCGTACTCCCTACACAGGTTTCCGTAAGCAATGTGAAGGAATTCGTCGCCAGTGGGTAAAAACATCAGCAGAAAGGACTTTGAAGTCAAGAAACATTATCATTATGTACTTTGGCATAAAATTTAATGAGTGAAAACATGACTTTGTAAACAGGGTAAGATTTAGGGCTCCCGTTTACTACGGCTTCTATGCTGCAATCGAACTTTTACTGACAAAGCTAAGTTGAAAAACCATCGAAAGTACAAAAATACATCATAACTTCATCCGTCAGATATGACCATTGTCTTACCTCATCTACCCATGTATCCATGCTTTATTTTATTGATCTAGAATAAAGTAAATGGAACAATATCGGGGCATATCTCATATCTTACATTCATTTTGTACACAGAGCCAATCGCGGTCAGCGCGCTTGCCCACCGCAGCAATGGCGTCGCCGATAGAGGGCCAAATACATAAACCGGAGGTGAAATTGGTCTATACATGTATAATGAGCTGTGAGCTTTGACTTGTGGACTCTACATTCAAACTTGACATGACTTGTGTCATCTACCTACACACCAAAAATTATTAAAATCTGTCCAATATTTTTTCAAGCTATCGACCTCAAAAGAAAATTTGCATATATCATGAGCTGTGACCTTTGACCTGTAGACTCTGAATTCGAACTTGATCTATATTTTAGTATCATCCACCTACATATCAAAATGATTAAAATCTGTTCAATAATTTTTGGAGTCATCACGCGGAAACCAATTTGGGGACAGACAGATGGACAGGTGCAACGCTTAATGCCCCTTCCAAACTTCGTCTACTGGGGCATGAAAAATTGTTGTTGTAATGTGTAAGTCTATTTATTTCAGCATGTTTTGCCAACACAAATAGTATTCAAATTTTTGGAAAACATTTATAAATTTATTTAAACTGAATTACCTGGATGAAACAAATATTGCAAGTACTGTTGTTGTTATCATTATTATTATTATTATTATTACTATTATTATTATTATTATCATTAAACATTTTTTTTTTTGGGGGGGGGTTCCTTTTTGTTCATTTTTTTATCAGTTTATGTACATGTAAATACATGTATGTTATATGGACCTCTGCTTATGAAGCTGAGTCTGGAGTAAAGTCTTGAACTGAATTGAATTGAATTGAATTGAATAATAAAGAGTTCCACCGCCTTTAAAGCTGATCACTGGAATACACATACGAAGGTCATGTCTTGTGTTCAATTATCGGCATGGCAGTCTTCATTCATTAATTTATTTATTCATTTCTCCATTAAAACACAAAGTAAAGTACATACAAAGATTACAAAGAATTACCAATAAAATCCAAAGGAGCCAAAAAAAAAGCAAGTTGTAAAGAGAAGTCCTGTACATATACAAACCAACAAACAAGAAAATCATAAGTTATTACGAAATACAGTATAACTGACCAGAGCAAATAGAGACACAATCATACACCACACACACTCAAACCCACAGATTAACATACACTGTACACATACTGACACTAACAAGTTGAACACTGTTACAAAATCAAGAAAAAGGAACAAAGAAGAGTGGGAGACAGAGAGAGAAACAGGAAGAGAGCTAGAGAATAAAAGAAAAGGAAGAGATGAGTCATGTAAAGCTTGATGTAAATGCCAGCTGCATGCATGTATGCCCGCTCGCGGGAAAAACAATTCGCTGCCCGCTCCATAGAGATACATATGCGCAACGAGCAGGCGAACCGATACAGTGTCAGTGACCCCGTTTTCACAAACATTTTGTAGTTCCGAAGCTCGTTTTGAAGACCTTTCTTTCCACGATAAGCCTGTTCCAAAGCCCCCCCCCCCCCCTTCTCGTCTCGCCCGCGGCACATACCTACCACTTTTTGGGGTGGAGTGCCCCCCCGGGCTTCAAATACCCTCATAAATGAGCTGAAATAAAGCTTGTCTGCTGAAATAAACATTTGGGCAAATCATGCACGCCACCTTTTGTGCATTGTGTGGCCCCATACACTAATTTCTGAGTGTGATGCATCAACCTTCATTGGTAAGTGAATAAATATCTAATAATGATCAATTTAGAGATTCCACAATAAACTCCTGTATTATAAACACCTGTTTAATTTCCGGGTCTACATGTACATGTACAAGCTAACGTTAAACAACTCACTCACACTAATGTGTATTATCAAGCAGATCTCCCACCAAGTTGCTTTGAGACAATTTCTTTTTTAACGTTAAACTTGCCTAAACGCAAATTCATCTTTGATCACTTACCTTGTCACTTAAATTGACTTGAAACTTTCTGTTTCTGGGTGTCCGAAAGACCCATCTGTTAGCAGTGGGTGTAGTAAGGGTTATACACGCCCGCACCGTACCCCGCGTCCGCGACATGGCCGATTATCAATTCCAGATTTCCCCTTCGTCAAAGGACGCATGCGCGCACACGCGCTAGAGAAGGGGATTCCCCAAAGTTGGTCTTTATCTAGCTCCACGGCCACATAGGCAAGGTGCACACGGTACATGCCCGTAAATCGCAGAGCTCCCAATTCATCGACGTACGGGTTATACGTTACGTTGGACTGCTCCTACGTCGGTGACTGATGGGGGCTTTGGCGCACTATTTTACGGTGAGATCGTAACATCCTGCACCGCCCCCAACAATTGAAATAAACAAAACAAAAAAAAAACAAAAACAAAAATAAAAAAACAAAACAAAAAACAAAAAAAAACGCAACACAACAAATCAAACCGGAATAAAACCATGGACGTACCATAAGAAGGACACTCATCGTAACGTTAACAGGGCCGTACGCAAAACTTTTTTCCTGGGAGGGGCAAGAAGCGTAAAAGTTTTCGAAGAAACTCGAAAGCGAGGGAGCGAAGCGACCGAGCTGGTCAAAAGGGCGCTTTTACATTTTAAAAAGTGAATTTGAAGGATTTGGGGCACTTTTTGTTGAAGTTTATAAAAAAAAAATTCAGTGAAAAAATGTGAGTTTTCAAAATTTCTGGGGGCTGCTCCCCCCCCCCCCCCGCTGCGTACGGCCATGGTCAAGATTCAAATTCAAATTCAAATTCAAATTCAAATTTTATTGATTTGTAATCCATACAAATTGGATTATTCTCAATTTTTTCACAAACATCAACAAAAACTTTACAAAATATAGCATAAAAAGAACAAAGTATAACATAAATAGCAAAGTATATCAGGATTTTCACAAAAACATAATAGAATATAACAAAATGTAACAGAATATGATAGATATATACTAGAATATGCCACAGTATATTCGAGCAAAACAACTTATTAAGTATATAACAAAAAAAAAAGTAGCCAAATCCCGCATAAGTGGTATCCACTCTCTTTAAATTTTACGGACCAAGGTTAGAAAAAAATTATTTAAAAAAAACCCAAAACAGAAAAAAACCAAAAAAAACAAAAACAAACGAAACAAAACAAAACTTTTAGAAAAATAAAATTTAAAATAAACGCAGCGATATCATTTAATAAAATACATTAATTATCATAAATCCCACAGAATGGAGTGAAAGAAGAACAAATACCACTAGCTCAAGATCCCCCCCCCCCCCTTCTTGGCACCCACTTCCAATTAATACCATTACAAACAAAGAAAAGGTGAAGAGAGAGAGAAGGCCGGCGAGACCGAGGGCCCGCGAGACCGAAGGCCCGCGAGGCCGAAGGCCCGCGAGACCGAAGGCCCGCGAGACCGAAGGCCCGCGAGACCAACTTTTTTTTTTTTTTTTGTATCTTATTTTCCTTCATCAGGTGCCGCGGTCGAGTGGTTTAAGGCGCTTTGTTGCAGCGGCGTAACAGGTGCCTGCTATCAGAGGGGGACGGGGGCGGAGCCAAATATTTCCCGGTAACTCCGTCTAGAATTAGTGGCGTAGCTAGGATTTCAGTTTAGGGGGGCGGTAGTGAGCACTGGAGGCGAGCTCCCAAGGGGGGTGCAGGGGAGGGGGGAGTGTCCCCCGCGAGAAGCGCGGAAGCTCCGACGTTCCTTTGAATCGTTCCTTGTCTGCTCCCGCTCATCTTAATACGTCCTCTGCCTGTTATCGGGGGGGGGGGGGGGGGGGGGTGGGGGCAGAGCCAAAAATGTCCCGGTAACTTGGTCCAGAATCAGTGGCTTTGCTAGGATTTCATTTTAGGGGGCGGTAGTGAGCACGCGAAACACTTGAGAAACACTTAATACTGTGCGCGCGAAAGGCGCTCCCTATAAAGGGAGTTTTCCCCCTCCCCCACGAAGCACGGAAGCTCCGACGTTTTCTTCGAATTGTGTCTTGTCTGCTCCTGCTCTTCTTACGTTTTCCCCCCTTTTTTTTTTCTTTTTTTTTTGTTGGCGTTTTTTGGGGGGCGCAACTGCCCCCGCCCCCTTTGCTACGAGGGTGTAATCAATTACTGTCAGTGAGTGACGAAGTGATTACACATGAATTAGAGGAAAAGAAATGTAAAGTGAGAGGGAAAATCATAAGGCAGCGATTAAGAGTAAATGGACAGCTCACATCATGTCTAAACGGTGACAGGGTTTTATATGTGGAAAAACTTGATACATATCAAGTCCTTTTACGCCTTTTGGACCCCTTGCGCGCGCCAATGCTCAGCGGCGCGCGCACAGTCGCACAAGCGCAGCCCGGCTGCGAGCCCGGCTAGCGCTAGGGCTATATGTACGCGCCATGCAAGTGATGCATAGGGTGATATGTATATTAGGTACAGTACGCGCCCGGCCCGAATATGACAACTCTTGCCATTGGCTTGTGGTCTGACACATGTTTATTTAAAGCTAAAACGCGAACGCAAAGTTTGACCAATGAACATCATTCTTACATCATCGTAAAGCTTAGAAAAAACTGCACAATGACTCATGGGAACTAAGCTGTACGATACCATCAAGCGAAATTGGAAGAGTGGGAAATCGTTTGTGGTGACATAAAGTAGGATTTTACGTTGAATTTCATCCTATTTTTGATATGAAAGGGATGTTTTTGACCCCAAAACGCGAATGCAGTTAACATCTTTGCAAAAATTTCAATTATTTAATGGAAATAATATGATATCATCAGCATTATATCATGGGAACTAAGGATAAAATTGGGAACTTTTTTCAGGAATGACAAAATTGTTTAAAAAACATGACATTTCCAATGGTATTTCCATAGAGTGGTAGACACGCGCGGAAAGCACGCGCAGTTAGTGTCCCATAGGATTCGATATGAACCACTTGACCGGCATTGTAGACTCGCCTCTTTTAAGGCGAGGATTTTCCACGACGGGCAATCAACGGGAGCGTCCCTAGCAACGTGCTCGAGGTGTCTGGATGCTGGGCACCATGCTTCAACATGTGTCAAGCCTTTCATATGCAAACGATGTAAACGTCCTGGACACAAGAGCTTCGAGTGTGAGGAGTCACGTGATCAGACCCATCATTTTGGCGCCGTAGGTGAAAATATGCAAAGTAGTGGGGAACGCCCTATCGCTACTGGCAACGAGAGCTCCACACATCAAGATCGTGCGACAAGTGATCATGTTTTCACCACCAAGGTCAATTCCGTCAAGCATGCAAACCCGTTGGTGCGTAAAGATGACAACACTCGCACCGCACGTGAAGAGCGAGCCACACAACGAAGTTTGCCGGATCTTTGGTTGAAAAGCACGCGCGCAATCAATGCAAGTCAAAGCTCTGATGCTGAGAATAGCGACAATACTGACGGCTATGAATCCACTGATTATCGATCAGAAAACGCCGTGAGCGACAGAGAGAAGAAACGTAAAGACAGAGAAGAGAGAAAGAGAAGAAGGAAGGGATCAAATAAAAAATAGTTTGAGAAGCTCCACATTACGGAGAAGTGTGTTACTTTCCTGTCACTCAATGTGCGGGGAATAAGGAATAATAGAAAAAGAAATTTGTTATTTCAGTGGCTTAGAAATCAAAATGCGGATATTTTGTTCTTACAGGAAACTTTTCTAACGCAGGACTTGGAAGAAAAAATAGAGTCAGAATGGAAGGGACCGACATTTCATTCATTCGGAAGTAACCATGGAAAAGGTGTTTCAATACTGTGTAAAGAAAATTTAGATATTTGTATTAACTCCAGTGTCATAGACAATGATGGACGAAAAATATTGGTTAATAAGTGCATTGGTGACAGAAAAATGTGCTTGGTAAATGCATATGTTCCTACAGAAAAGAAAGAAAAAGTAAAGTTCTTGCAACGACTGTGCAACTGGGTTCAATGTCGCACCGATATCAAATCATATGCATTAGTGTTTGGAGGTGATTTCAACTGTGTGAATAGGCCTGATCTCGATACCTTAAGAGCAAAATCCATTTATAAAAGTTACCAGAGTATAATCAATTGATAAAAAATTTTAGGTTAGTCGATATATGGCGAAAATTACATCCAGAAACTAGACAATTCACGTTTAGAAATACATTTCTTAAAATGGCTTCTAGGATAGACTTTTGGCTTGTTGCAGATTGTTTATGTAATTACGTCAGACAAGCATGTATAAAACCTGTAGCTATATGCCCTGATCACTGCGCAGTTACCTTTACATTGATTTTTGATAATATCAATCGAGGTAGAGGGTATTGGAAGTTCAATAACTCCCTCCTTGTGAACGAAGAATATAAGTCGACGATTAAAAATATAATTAATACAGTGAAAGAAGATCTGAAATATGAAAAAGATATAGCATACTCTTGGGAGCTGTGCAAAATAAAGATAAGAGAATACTCCATTCATTATGCCAAACGATTGAAAAAAGAAGAAAATGCTAATATCAAAATTTTAGAAAGAAAATATGAAGAGTTAATTAATGATTCTGTAAAGAGTTGCAATGATAAAGATATAGTAGAGTTACGGAGAAAAATAGAACAATTTTACCACAAACGATGTGCTGGTGCACAAGTCAGGTCCCGAGTGCAGTATTATGAGGAAGGGGAAACAAATGTGAAATACTTTGTAGAGTTAGAGAAGCAGAATGCAGTTAAAAAATCAATAACTTCTTTGAAGATAGGAAGGAACAGTGAACATAATATGAGTAAAATTTTGCAATTTGTTAACAAATTCTACTCAAAATTATATACTTCATTAAATAAGAACAAATGGGAGATTAGAAATTACGTTCAGGATACAAAAGGACCACGATTGAAAAAAGAAGAAGCTGATGTATGTGAAGGTACAATATCAAAATTAGAAATAACACAGGCATTGAAAAATATGAAACCAAATAAGACCCCGGGTGGAGACGGACTAACCGTAGAATTTTACAAGGAATTCTGGGAAGACATACAGGACTTAGTGATGCGAAGCTTAAATGCGGGTTTTGAGAAAGGACGTTTATCGCATACTCAGCGTCATGGTATTATAACATTACTATATAAGAAAGGAGATAAAGAGGATATTAGAAATTGGAGGCCAATTACGTTACTGAACGTCGACTATAAATTGGCCGCAATGGTCTTAGCTAATAGGTTGCAAAAGGTATTATCGTCACTGATAGATGAAGACCAAGTTGGTTACATAAAGGGTAGAAACGGATGTTACAATGCAAAAATAATTCAGGATGTTATTGATTATACAAAATTCAAGCGAGTTGATGGTTGTCTTTTATTTGTAGATTTCTACAAAGCATTCGACACTTTAGAATGGAATTTCATAAATGAATGTTTAGAAAAATATGGATTTAACACAATGTTCAGGAAATGGGTTTCAGTTTTATATACACAAATTTCAAATTGTGTTCTTTTGAGTGGACATTTCACAGAAACATTTTTTCCCTCTAGAGGGATAAGACAAGGCTGTCCATTATCTACTTTACTTTTTATTTTGGCCATTGAAGTAGTTAGTAATAAGATAAGAAGTGATGATGGTATAAAAGGAATTTGTGTTGGAGAAAAATCTAAAGAAATAAAGATATGTCAGTTAGCTGACGATATGACACTATTCATTCAAAATATTTGCTCAGGGAATAAAGCTGTACAGTATATCACAGATTTTGGAAATTTTTCAGGTGTTGTATTAAATAAGGATAAAACACAGGCAATGTGGTTAGGGGAAGAAAAACCTTTTGAAATGATAAGTGGTATTCCATGGGCTGAGAATCATGTTAAAGCTCTTGGCATATTCTTTTCAAGAAATGAATCCTTAAGCTGCGAGCTGAATTGGTCTAAAGACAAAATAGATAAAATAGAAAGATTACTGAACATTTGTAAACAGCGAAATCTTACATATAAAGGCAAGATAACTATTTTAAAAACATTAATATTACCAAAATTTGTATACACTGCTCACATTATCTTTTGTCCTAATGATTTGGTTAAGAGAATCGATAAGTTGATGATGAACTTTCTTTGGGGATCTAACGTTCATAAAGTAAAGAGGGCTAACGTTATCAGTGATCTATCAAAAGGTGGATTAAATATGTTAGACATAGGCTTACAGTTCAACAGTTTTAAGCTAAAATGGCTATTCAGATATTTCGATGATACAAAATCAAAATGGAAATGGATGTTTGATTACTGGTTTGATAAACTAGGTGGAAGTTTCATTATAAGAAATTGTAAATGTGATCCAAAACATGTTTTGTCTTTGAAAACAATTCCCAAGTTTTATCGTGAAATATTATATGTCTACTTTACTTTGAAAAAAGAAAAACTGCTCAAGGATAACACAAAGATTATCTCAAGTGCAGAAATTTGCAAAGAGTTGTTATGGTTTAATGATAGCATCAGACACAATGGAAGGATGTTGTTATTCAGGAATTGGATACGGTCAAATATTTTATTCGTAGGTGATTTGGTATCTAAGAATACCTTCATTACAGTAAACGAACTAAAAGATAAGTTGGTAAATCTTGATGGACAATGGTTGTCAGAGTATGCAGTTTGCATTGCGGCATTGCCAAAAAATTGGAGAGAAAATTTAAAAGAAAACAATTTGTTTTTATTTAGAAGATTTAAGAACAACTGTTCGAAGAATGAATCCTGTTTGCCATCTGTGATTACATCACTTACTAGTAGTTCTAGTGTGAAACAAATTTATCACGAGATGTTGCAATTAAATACTGAAACATCAAGGGCACAATTATTTTGGAGAGAAATGGTTGTAGAAGAGGAAAAACACTCTTGGACATATACGTGGACACTAAAACTTAAAAAAATTCAAGATAATACCATTGCCCATTTTAATTTTAGATTTATGTACAACTTATTGCCAACTCTTTCTAATTTAAAGAAATGGAATATGAGAAGTAGTGATATTTGTGATGAATGTGACCAGACAGGAGACTTATTACATATGTTTTGGTTTTGCTCGGAAGTTAAAAAGTTTTGGAAGTATATAGAAGCATATATAAGAAGGTGCTCAGACCAAAATTTTAATTTGAACATCCAGTACGTTGTTTATGGTTTGCAAGAGACAAAGAAAGAAGAAATTAATTTGATACTGAACTACGCATTATTTTCGATTTTCAAGTGTATCAAGATTGAACTAGCTTCTACGAAAAAGATAAGATGCTCTGAAATGAAAACGATGTTTGCATATGTTTTGAAAAACCGATATGATGTTGAAAGATATAAAAGGAAAGAAAATGTATTTATGAAGCTGACGAAATGGAACATTATGTTGAACAACTTGTGAAATACACGTTTGTATTATGTATTTTATTTCAATAAAGAAGACCAGATTTGGTTTATAAAAAAAAAAAAAAAAATACCGAAAAAAAAAAGTTGGTCTCGCGGGCCTTCGGTCTCGCGCGCCTTCGGTCAAGTGGGCGGACCCCGGGTAACTTACCACATAATAAGTCCCTGACCCAATTTAAATTACCTATAGCGGGTTCAGCGCCCCCCCCCCCCCCCCCGGGAGCAAGCTGTTCAAATTTATGATTTATTATTTTCTCTTAGTTCCAATCGTTTATCGTACATACGGCTTATTGCAGGTATCATTGAGTTTATATCGCTTTCAGCATTCGACATCAAAAATTTTAATTTCTTGTCATTGTTTAAATATTGAAAATCCGGTAATATATTATTAAGGTAAGAGAATAATTTTAATCTGATATCATTTAAGTGGGTACATGTGATCAGGAAATGTATTTCGTCTTCAATGCCAGTTTTACAAAGGGGGCATATTCTGTCAATGAGGGTGTCAGGATCAAACCTGGGTTTTTGTTTACCTAAAGATTGGGTCACCAATCACCCCAAATCACATAAACAACCTCACATACCCCAAGCATCTTTTTTTTAAGTGAAGAGAGCTATGATGTAGTCAAAGTACACATAAATAATTGCACTGCACAACAATCATTCCGGTTTAAACTTGTTTACTACAACTATATCATTTCGTTTCCAAATCAGATTTCTTTCATTGAAAATCTCAACAATCAATGCAACATGATTTCACATATAGAATAGAAGATATTGACTTTCAAATGACAAACAAACAAAACAATTTACCTTTGATTTTATCGGTTGAGAATTTCAGTTTTGGAATGGGAAAAAAATTAATATGGGATGGGAAAAATAATAGTTCGTCCGGACAATATTAAAGGGTCTATTAAATTAAAGGACTTCCCTGAATAATCCTGGATGCAGTCTAAATGATGTCGATGAAAATGGCGACAAGTTGACTGAAATAGCGGATATCCGTTTACCTTGAAGACCGATGACGTAGACTGACGAATATCGAGGAACGCCGAAGATCTACGTAGACTGTCGAAGAATGGCGTCACCGAAGATTAGATGCTTTCGACCTGACGCATGACGTCGAGAAGAACTCAAGAAGAACTCAAGAAGAACTCAAGGTTGAAAATTCAGGATAAATCGTGGCTCAGGGCTGACAATAGCTGAAGGCGTCTAACGTAGCCCCAGAATATAATGGCTGACCATGGGTAACAGCTCCCTGACCAAAGGACCCACCATTGTGGGTAGGGAAACTCCAAAATTAACAAAAACTGAGGGTCATTTCTTCCTTGCTCCTCAATACACAACCTCTCTCAACGAGTAACAAAATGAAAGTCATCCTACTCTCTGTGCAGAGCAATTAGGTGCACTGTACAATCAATAGACCTTGGGCGGGTCTTGGAATGTCAAGTATTTATTCCACCTGTTACTAGAACCTGGAACCTACAACAAAAGGACCTGCAAGAGCTGAATACATTATAGCCCTTCCTAGTTAAAGTAACTAAATACATAGGATTTCATTATACAACTCAATTAGCAATACTGCCATCACAAGGCCAAAATGAGTAATTCGTCATTACTTTTTACATTTCATTTTTCTATGTAAAATAAACAAATTTTAGAATTTAGCTTTAGCTAAATAAAAAAAAAGACTTGCTTGTGACAAACTTCCCCTTCCTTTAAGACGAAAGCTATAATTCAAAAATTTAAGGACATCTGCTTAGATAATCTGCACCTACGTTCTCTGTTCCCTTTATTACTTGAACGCTGTAGTCATATGCTTGCAAAGCCAGTGCCCAACGCAGAACTCTTGGATTCTTTAGTTGCGCTTTTGATAGGTAAGCCAGAGGGTAATGATCAGTTTGGTATTTGAATTTCTTGCCGTACAAGTAGTAGGAAAACTTCTTAACTGCCCATGCCAAAGCTAAGCATTCGCGCTCAACCACGGAATATCTCTGTTCGCGATCTAGCAGTTTACGACTTGCATAGTTGATTGGAAACAAGTCTCCATCTTGCTCTTGCATTAGGACAGCTCCTATACCAATGTCTGATGCATCCGTTCTGACTACATACTCTTTGTTGCAATCGGGTAGTTGTAAGATCGGATACTTACATAATCTTTCCTGCAGCGTGCGGAAAGCATGTTCATGTATTTCCTCCCATCTTACCTTCTCAGGTTTTCTTTTCTTCGTCAGATCAGTCAGAGGGGCGTCTAGTACAGACATGTTAGGAATGAATTTCCTATAATATCCTACCAACCCCAAGAACGATCTCACCTCTTTCTTCGTTGTCGGTCTCGACATCGACATGACCTTCCCAAGCTTCTCTGGTGTCGGTTTCACTACACCTCTCTCTACAATGTGACCTAGAAACTCTACCGATCGACAACCAAGTCGACACTTACTCGGACGTGCGGTCAGATGAGCTTCTCGTAATCGTTGGAAGACCCGTCGAAGATCGTCCACATGCTCTTCCCAAGTTTGACTATACACCAATATATCATCGATGTATTGAATGACACGTGGTAAACCTGTTAGCAATTTCCTCATCATTCGTGTAAATACTGCCGGAGCATTTACCATGCCAAAAGGTAACACTCTAAATTGATACATAATCTGTTCAGTGTTGGGTATTGGTTCATTATCGATAACTGTCACAGTGTTTAGTCTGCGATAATCTACACAAAATCTTACCTTGCCATCTTTCTTTGGAACAAGAACCACTGGTGATGCGTAAGGTGATGTAGAAGGCTCTATTACTTTCATCTCCAGCATCTTGTTCACTTCCTCTCTTATGGTCTCCTTCATACTCTGTGGAACAGGATATGGTCTAGAACGAATTGGTTCATTAGTTTTTACCTGAACATTGTGTTGGGCAATGTTAGTATGGCCCGGCACATCGGTCAGTACATCAGCAAAATCACTGACCAAACCTACCACCTCTTCTCGTTCCACAGCATCGATTTCATCACTAATGTGTATATCATCAATACCTTCAGTTTGAGTTACTGATGGACACTCGATAGACACTGATTCGTCATCACTTACTTGTTCCGATACTATACTGACTGAGTTAGCCTCCGTCAGTATTGACTCCCCACTGTCTCTCTCTACATATCTCTTTAGCAAGTTTGCATGATACGTTTTCTCCTTACCTCGTACCTGAAGTTTGTAGTTGTGTTGAGCTACACGTCCAAGTACTTCAAATGGTCCCTGCCATTGCATTTGAAGTTTGTTTGAGCTAGTGGGTAACAACAGTAGTACTTTGTCACCCTTCTCAAACCTCCTATCCCTAGCTTTAACATCAAAGTGTTTCTTGTACCTTAGAGATGATTTCTCAAGTACATTCCTAGCTACCTCACAAGTAGATTCCAATCTATCCTTAAGATCTAAGACATATTGGTAAGTGGTCTTTACCTCTTCTTCAGGAATGTCCTCCGTCCATAATTCCCTAAGTATTGTCATAGGCCCTCTCACTACTCTACCGTACATTAGCTCAAAAGGTGAGTGACCAGTACTCTCATGTGGTACTTCCCGATATGAAAATAGCAAAGCGGGTAGATATCGATCCCAGTCTTTGGGTCTCTCTTGGCACATGCGCCGGAGCATTTGTTTGAGCGTCCCATTGAAACGCTCGCATGCGCCGTTCGCCATAGGATGATAAGGCGTGGTATAAAATTGTCTAATTCCTACCAAGCGCGCTGCTTCTTTCATGACGCCTGCAGTGAATTGAATGCCATTATCTGAAAGCATCTCATTCGGAAAGCCAAGTCTCGAAAATACTTCCATCAAACCTTCTGCTATGCGCTCTGCTTCTATCGAAGGGAGTGCAATCGCTTCAGCATAGCGAGTAGCCAGATCTACAAGTGTTAAGATGTAACGATTTCCCTTATCAGTAATTGGTTGAATCGGACCAATTAAGTCAACCGCTACGCGACGAAAGCATGTGTCAATCAGTTTAGGGGTTACTAGCGGAACCTTACCTATTCGTCCCTTCGGTGTTGTGCGTTGACATGAATCACACGATGCACAATACCTCTTCACATCAGACTGAATACCTGGCCAATAAAATTGAGACATTACCCTGTCCAAAGTCTTCTTGGTCTGTAAATGTCCAGCTAAAGGCATATAATGTGCAAGATGTAAAACAGAGTTACGAAGTGGCTTAGGTACTACTAATTGCTTGAACTCCTTACCATTTCCCACATGTGGTGACCTGTAACATCGATATAAGAGTGAGTTATCATAGAAGTAAGAAACTTCTCCCCCACTACCTACAGACTTACTTGTCCCACTATCTGCTAGTTTCTTTACCTTATCCAAAGTCGTATCCTGTTGCTGTTCCCTCAGCATCTCGTCTCTGGTTGCCGAGATCTCGATACCACCTGGTGTCTTCAGCTTTCTCCAAGGCTGCTCCTTCTTCTTCATCCCTCTAGTTTCTACACTAGCCCCTATTACCTCTTCCAACTCATTGACATAACCTCCATCCTCCAGGATGCCTTCACCTGCTCCTGTCTGCGTCTCTGCGTCGACACTATCTCCGAACTTCGGCCTTTTTGCCCCTTTAACATTTCCTATTATCAAATCATAAAGAGGGGTATCCATACAAAATGCCTTCACTTTCCCTGACAAGTATGGGGTACTCACATCTATAAATGCAGTAGGAATCCACCGAATGCTATGATCCATGAGCAAACACACCTGATACTCACCAGTCATCTGCGATTTTGGTACAAGATCAGTGCGTACTACTACAGCATTACATCCTGTATCTCTTAAGACACTTATAATCTTACCATTAACGTCACCATCGCATGGTGGCATATCTGATCCTAACTCATTATATGAACTATTCAACACAAATACCTCGTGCCCATACATGAGTTTCACAGTCTGAATTGCTTCTGCTTTATCAGCATTCAATTCCTGATGTTCAGACTCTGTACAAACACCTGCTACACAACTTCCACCCATTTGTTTACCCTTTCCTGAAGGAGATGGTTTGGGGTAACTCTTCATGGAATTAGAAGCATCCTTTCTTGATGGACACCTCGGTGAAATATGTCCTACCTTACCACATGTATGGCACTTAACGTCTGTGCTCCTATCTTTAGGCCTGCATTTCTGATCTTTAAGGCCCCCTCACACCTGACCGAATGTAGGCGAACGAAGGGTGACGAATGGGAAAATGCACGAAATGCACGCGAATTCAACGAATTCAAATAAAATTTCCGTCAAATCATGCGATTAGTAACTATTGTCAAAATTTTATCAACGAACGATAAGCGAAGGATAAAAATGACATGCGAAGGATATCGATTTTTTTGGTTCACCTCTTTGAGTAAATTGCAGCCGAAGGCGAGCGAAGGGTTGATATAACCCAATAAGACGAACGAACAGTGAGCAATGGTTTGATATGGCGTGCGATTAGAAACGAAGACGAGGGAAAAGATCGGGCGTTTGTCATCGTGTTGCTTCGTTAAGGGTTCTTTCGAGATCGGTCCACTTTGGCCAAAGCCCGATGAGGAACTATGCGCGACAATAACACACGAACGATAAACGAACGATTACCGCAGACTAAATAAGAGATGCGAATTCAAACAGATGACCAACGATTTTTCAATTCGTCGGGAAATTTTCAACATGTTCAAAATTTCCGCTCGAATTTGAATAATCGCAGTTGTTAGTTCAGAAAGTGTACGAACCCAAACACGAAGGGTAAATATGATTTACTATCAGTTACCACTGAAAACGATTTAAAAAAAAATGCCTTTCGCCAGCCATCGCAAGGCATATTTCAGGCAATTCGGTTAAGTGTGAGGGGGCCTTTAATGCCGCGCACTTCGAAGTATAGCTCAGCATGATTGACCAACTCCTGCACATCATGTGGGGTGTGATCACGGACAAATATCACTAACTCACGCGAGCAGCAAGCAAGCAATTGTTCTTGTATGCATAAATCCAAAAGCGCGTCAAAAGAACGATTACATTCTGAAAGCTCAGCCCATCGGTTAGCATAATGTGTTATGCGAGCTGCGAACTGAGAAAATGACTCGCCATCTTTTTGCTTTGCTTCACGAAAGCGTTTTCGAAAGCCTTCTGCGGTTAAAGTAAAATGCTGCAACAAAGCATGTTTAAGTGCGTCATATTCCTCTGCTTCATTGCAAGGCAAACGGGTATAACACTCTAAAGCTGTACCAGTCAGAAGATTTCCTAAAGCAGGGGCCCAAACTCCCTTTGGCCATTTACTAAGTGTGGCGTGTCTCTCAAAACGCGCGATATATGCATCCAAATCATCAGAGTTCGCGTCAAACGCTTGCATGCGAGGTAACGCGCTCTGAAAACCTTGTGCTTCGTAACTTTCCCTCCTACACTCAGCCAGTTTGAGATCTAACTGTTTCTGTTTAGTTATCTCCTCAGCAAGCCTTTGCAGTTCTTCCCTAACTTTTTGCTGTTCTTCCCTTACTTTTTGCTCTTCTTCCCTAACTTTTTGCTGTTCTTCCCTAGCTTTTTGGCGCTCATCCCTAGCTGCAATGGCTTCTAACCTATCAAGTTCCTTATCCCGTTCCTCACGAGCAAAAGTGAGCAACTTCTCACCCTGCACTCCAAATTCCTTTCCTAACTCAATAAACTTTGACAGATCCATGTTAAGAAAAGTGTTAACAGGATAAACTGATGCCAAAACGCAAGAACTTACTGTCAGGAGCAACAATACAAGTTCAATTCACTACTTGAACAGTTTGACAATTTCACTTAGCACATACTTCTGTGTAAAATGACCACTTTCTACTCTTCACTGCGAGAACTATCTCGATTTTGAGTTCCCGGAAAGCCCCCAAATGTCAGGATCAAACCTGGGTTTTTGTTTACCTAAAGATTGGGTCACCAATCACCCCAAATCACATAAACAACCTCACATACCCCAAGCATCCTTTTTTAAAGTGAAGAGAGCTATGATATTGTCAAAGTACACATAAGTAATTGCACTGCACAACAATCATTCCGGTTTAAACTTGTTTACTACAACTATATCATTTCGTTTCCAAATCAGATTTCTTTCAATGAAAATCTCAACAATCAATGCAACATGATTTCACATATAGAAGATATTGACTTTCAAATGACAAACAAACAAAACAATTTAACTTTGATTTTATCGGTTGAGAATTTCAGTTTTGGAATGGGAAAAAAATCAATATGGGATGGGAAAAATAATAGTTCGTCCGGACAATATTAAAGGGTCTATTAAATTAAAGGACTTCCCTGAATAATCCTGGATGAAACTCCAAAATTAACAAAAACTAAGGGTCATTTCTTCCTTGCTCCTCAAAACACAACCTCTCTCAACGAGTAACAAAATGAAAGTCATCCTACTCTCTGTGCAGAGCAATTAGGTGCACTGTACAATCAATAGACCTTGGGCGGGTCTTGGAATGTCAAGTATTTATTCCACCTGTTACTAGAACCTGGAACCTACAAAAAAAGGACCTGCAAGAGCTGAATACATTATAGCCCTTCCTAGTTAAAGTAACTAAATACATAGGATTTCATTATACAACTCAATTAGCAATACTGCCATCACAAGCCAAAGTGAGTAATTCGTCATTACTTTTTACATTTTATTTTTCTATGTAAAATAAACAAATTTTAGAATTTAGCTTTAGTGCTAAATAAAAAAAAAAGACTTGCTTGTGACAGAGGGCCATTTTTTTTGTATCGATCATCTTCAATCATGAGGTTACTATTGCTTATTCTGATTTTGATATATTTAGCTATCAGTGATTTGTCAATATCAAGTAACAAATAATTTTCCATTTTGTATTCTGATTTAAAGGTTTTATAGGTTTTTGATTTGGTAGAGTATTCAGTATTATTTTCATTTGTTAGATTGGCTTTCCAAGCTTTAATATACCTATCTTCTAGTTTGTTTAGTATAGCTTTCTTTAACCTGTTGATAGAAGATGTATTATGGTTTTGCCAGACATGGGAGAAACCTAGTATGTTCAGAAATGATTCCATATGTGTGCAGTAATTTATAAGTTTTTTACCCTCAATATAAGTTTGATTTACTAATTTACTTTCAGTGGAGTTTAAAGAGTGGTACCAGAAGCCGATGGTATTTTTAAAGATATTAGCGCGAGGGGGAAACGTCCAGTTTCGGCTAAGATGGCACTGTTCATGGCAGATCTGTTAGTACCAATGATAACTTTTAGAAATTTTAATTGTAGAGATTCGGGAAGGAATGTTTTGTAGCAATTTTCTAATTCTTTTGTCTCTCTTATTAAATATGCAAGCCCCCATATTTCAGAATTATAGGGAACAATTGGCTTAATACAGGTATCAAAAAGTTTTAAGTATGGTATTAGGGATATTCTGTCTTTGGGAAATATATTCCGTATGCTGAATACACCTTTCTTGGTTTTGTCAACTAAGCATCTAAGTGTTTGATATAGCGTGCGTAAATGTGCCCGATGGTTTAAAGATTATTCCAAGATATTTGTACTCGTTAGTTATTTCTATCTCCTTGTTATCAAATACAAATGAGTTTTTATTCATTTTTCTTCCTGCTTTATTGAAAATCATTACTTTAGTCTTTCCCGTATGGATTTCTAGCTTCCACTTTACACAGTATTCCTTTAATTTGTTTAGTGCTGTTTGAAGTCCGCATTCCTTTTCGGATATTATGACGAGATCATCTGCATATAGAAGACATGAATTTTTTCCTGCGGAATTGAATGTTACAGGGTGACAATCATTACCAAAAGAATCTATAATATCATTTGTATATAAAGAAAAGAGGGTTGGGCTCAATACACATCCTTGTTTTACCCCTAACGAAGTAGGAAAAGATTGAGTTATTTTGTCTTGCAGTTTAATGGAGAATCGTACATCATTATACATATTTTCAGTGATGTAGAATAGTCCAGATATATTGCAGTTTTTTAAATTTAAAAGTAGGGCTTTTCTATTTACAATATCAAAAGCTTTGTGAAAATCTACAATGCATACGTACAAATATTTCTTACTTTTAAATATTTTATCTACTAGTGTTTTCAGGGTGAATATATGGTCACTAGTTCTACTGCCCTTTCTAAAACCTATTTGATTGGGAGTTATTATATTGTTTTCTTCAGTGTACACTTGGAGCCTGTTGTAAAGTATTCTTGAAAATAATTTAGCAAGGCAGCTTGTTAAGGGGCTATACCTCTATAATTGGAGGGGTCATTACTGTCTCCTCCTTTGAATATTGGTTTTATGAGATTATCCCTCTAAATGTCTGGGTGTATCCCTGTTTTTAAAAAAGCATTAAACATATCTACATAAGTATTGACATGCATGTTACCAGATGATATAATCGTTTCATTCAATAAATTGTAAATACCTCCTGGTTTTCTTCATTTAAGAGTTTTAATAGCTTCTAAGACTTCTTCTTCTTTGGCAGTGATAATAGAATCAAGTTTTCCTGTATCAAAGGTTGTGTATTAAGCGTCTTTTTCTGTATTAAAGTTAAGATTGTATTCTTTGTTCATTAGCAGTTTGAAATGTTCGTACCAATCGTTTGCCGATATATTTACGAACGTATTATCTATATTTTTTCTTTTATTCTGTCGACTAGACTCCAAAAAGATGTAGAGTCTCTGTTATCTAGAGAGAGCAACTTATCAAATATATGTTTTTTATGAGCTCTGTGATTTTTGCCTGTTATTTTGCGCAGCGTCTTTTGTTCACATAAAACCTTCAGCCTTAGTGCATTATTCCATGGTTTTTTTTTTTTTTTTTAGATCTCTACATAGCTTCCTTATAAGACGTAGTTTGGTTCTACAGATAGGATCAAACCACGGTTTATCTTTTTTCTTGACCTTAACTCTCGATTTATGGTTGATGGGAACGCCTGCGGCGACCCTTAAAGTTTGCGTAAATGTTTCAATTATTTCGTTTATTTTTCTATTCATATCCATATTCTTATCATCATGATCATTAGCTAATATCAATCATATCAGATCTGATATATTCAAAATTTTCTTTGGATATTTTTTAAATAAATTGATCTTCGATCATCCGTGACCATTTGCATGGCTGTAAACTACGTAGTTCCATGTCATTATGGGAGAACATTAGTGACTGAAGTGTTACAGTTATTAGGCAATGATCGGACAAAAGAGGGCAGAATAATTCAACCTCAAAGGCAAGGACTTTGCTAAGTAGTGAAGCACTGCATATACAGTAATCGACTATTGAAACACCTCTTGTATTGTACAGAGTTGCCCTTCCCTTTGTATCACCTAAGGTTCTTCCATTTAGTATGCGGAGTTGAGCAGATATGCATAGATCTAAAATTTGTTTTCCGTAATTATTCGTGTCTTGACGTATTGACAAATTTGTACGTTGGGGTGTCGTGTCTGCAGTGTATGCATTGGTAAAGAGTGTACTGATGGATCATTTGAATCAAATCTGATGTAATCATATTCTTCTTGACTGATATGGGCATTAAGATCTCCCATCCCGATTACTTCGCCTTTTCCACTCCATATTTCAATAATTTTTCGAGGTTTTCAAATATCTCTTTATCTATTCCTGTTCTTAGTGTGTATGTTGAATTGGCCGGTGGTATATATATCACACATAAATAAATATCATTTTTGAAGCCGAAAACTTTATGACATAGTTCCAGCCTCATGTATTCGCAACAAGATTTATCAATAACAGTGATTCCCTTTACAAGGGATTGTCTTACAAGGACTCCTTGTGTAGAGTGGGAACTCAATACCCCCTTTAAAAAGAAAGAAGAAAAAAAAAAAAAAGAGAGAGAGAAAGAAAGAAAGTCCAAACCAGGGATATGGGTGGTTATCAGGAAAACGATTAAAACAGCACATAGGGTATAATATTATAATAGAACCAGACAATTTTCTCTTTGTCTCCCTTGGGAGTGACAGCGTCTGCGGAGGGTGTTTTCAAAAATACAATGATGCTTAATTCAACAGATTACGTTTATTACATTATTATTTGTGTTTGTTTAATTAATTCATTTTTTTTTTGGGGGGGGGGGTAGGAGAAATGGTTCATTTCAGTGTCCGTCGTTTCGCATTGGCAATAATTAACATAAATATAAATAAGTGTCACAAAATATATGACGCATACCTCTATGAACGGGCATATATAAGGATACTACTAGTATTTGTAATTTGAGCATAAATATCTTACCATTGCTGTTAGGTGTCGGAGGAAATATGACACATATCTCAAGATTTATACCAAAAGAATCAAAAGATCTCTATAACAAGAATATTCAGGAAAACTTTGCTCAAAGTGGTAATTTGAAAATGAATTTCTTGCAATTATGATTAGGTATAGGGGAAGAGACACATATCTCAAGATTCATACAAGAATATTCGACAATTAGTCACTAATTGTAATTTGAGCATCAACTACTTACAATGGCATTTAGGTGTCAGAGAAAATATAACACGTAACTCTATGTCCATAGCAGATAATGCAAGAATTTTTTGTTAATATTTTTAATTAAAAAATCAATATCTCCGACTGTAATTTGTTGTGGGGGAGAAAATGTCATATATATCAATGTAGGGTTGTAAAATATTAAAGTTCATGCAGCAAACATAACATTCAGCATTCAGCAAACTCAAACGTTACAGGAACTCAGAAGATGAAAATAAAGTAGCAGGCTGTAGTCTGCTGTGTCTCTGCTATCTATCTGTCTGTGTGTTTATTCTCATAAAAATGCTCTTTTATAACATAAGGCTGCTTGGCCCACATCAAATTTGTAACCAAAGAAACATAACATAATAAATATTCAAACATACTAAACCAATGAACACAGAGAAAATGGAAGGATCCAACTAAAATGTAACAACCTAATTCAACAACAGAACCAATCAGAAAATAACTAGGATGAAGATGAGTCAATGACTGGGTGATTATGGAATGAAGAATGTTCAACAAAAGAACCAGATGTGTGGATGGAATGAATGGATACATCTGAATAGGAAAGGAATGAAGGTGACGAGAGAAGTAGGGCAGAGGCTGATGAGGAGAATGACAACACAGCATCTATTGAAACTTGAACTTAAATGAACTAATTCCAACTGAAGAACAGAAAAGGAATGTGAACAAGGTTGATTCAAAATGACAAAATAGGCACCCTACATCAAGATTAATGAAAAGAATAAATTCAATAGGGCTTCAGTATTTGTAATGTGAGAATTAACTACTTACAATTGCAATTAGGTGTCAAAGAAAATATGACACATATCTCTAAATTCATGGAACACAATTCAAGAGAATTTTGATAATACTAAACATGTCATTTGAAGCTCAATTTCTCCAATTGTAATTATGTTTCGCAGGAAATAAGACAAATTCCAAGATTCATAAATGAATACATATTCATATACATAATTATATACACATATTATCAAGTGTCGGAAAAAAAGACACCTCTCAGGATTCAAAAATTGATATTTCGAAAATAAGAAGACCCAAAAGGCGGGAGTTGAGTACTGAGAAGGGATTCGCCGATGTAGAGGGATCATTGTCGCCGATGACTGGGTTGGCATCAAGCTCGTTGCTGTAATTCAAGATGGTTGCACTGCTAGTCGCCCTTCCGGGAGTACTTGGAATACTTGGATGGGTGATGCCAATGGATCCATCCCCTCTATCATTTATGTTGGATCGTCGGCGCTCACAGTTTCAGTTCTATTATAGATTCAGTTTGTAGGTCGTTATCCGGTCTGAGATTGGCAGATTCATCAGCCTCCGTGTTTTACCAATGCGTATCATCCGTACTGAATTTAGCGGAATGACGAGCTTGCGCATGCATATCTTCGAGACTGAGATTGGTTGATTGTTCGGCCTTCTCAGAGTCCGAGGGATGCCCGATTATGGCATCGGAAACGAGACTGATTGACTGCTCAACAATCACCGTGCGTTGATCATGCGTGTCTCCCTTGCTGACCATGACGTCATTAGTTGACCAGGAGTTAATTAGATCCTTACAGAGGGTAAATTCTTCCTCGCACCAGCTTTGGTATGACTTTCCCTGTATAAGGATTCACTATGAACATGACGGACAAAGAAAGCGGACAAAATAAACAACCCCTCATTCTACCCTTTACAATGGTTCTGGTAGTCAAAAGAACTGCCCTTCACTGCTATTGTCTAAAATATGTGGAACAGGTGTCACAAGCATATTCACCTGGAACTACATGATTAGACATAATAGCTGTGAAGGGCTGTTCTTTTGACTACCAGAACCATTGTGAAAGTTAGAATGAGAGGTTGTTTATTTTGTCCGTTTTCTTTGTCCGCCATGTTCATAGTGATTTTACCAGTTGTTAAGTAGACAATGACACGATACAATGCATCCCCATCGTCATTATTTTCGTAGGCAACAAACTCTGCCTTGCTTGAGTCACTCTTGCTCCTCTCTGCTTTTAGATCTTTTCTCGATAAAAGCCTCTGACCAAAAGCTGAGATCCAGTAGTGGATTCTATTAGGAGATGTAGCAAAGCAAGTGCTGTTCGCATTTTTCTTGTATAGGTTTAGATCTATTGTATTTGTATTTATTTTATTTAATCACGGGTAAAAAACCTGCCATCAGCTAAAAGCTGCTTTTCAGCAAGGCCGTGAACAGAAAACAAACATAACGATACACGAAATACAAAACAAATATATGAAAACAGAACATAATTGGAATAACAATGAATCAAAACAACTTAAAACAAAAGCAATAAAACTTAAAAAAAAAAACCCAACTAAATATCAAATGAAAAGTAACATAAGAAAAAAAAATGAAATTAGAATAAATAAAAACATATGTGGATGAGATTTAAAGATTGAACTGATAACCAAAGAAAAGGGGGGTGGGTTGGTGGGTTTAGGTAAGAGAAAGAAATCGTACAAATGCTGCCGGGCTTTTTTCTGATCGGATGTTTGCTGGGAGGTTATTGAAAAGCTTAGAGGCTGAATATAATGGGCTTTTTCTCAGGACGTTTGTATGTGGCCGTGGTAATTCAATTTGGCAATTCATGTTACGTAATATATGTATGTGGGATTTAAGTTGGATGCGTGTGGACAATGAAGGTGGGACTAGGTTATTAACTAATTTGTAGACGAGTAAAATAGAGTGCTTTTTCCACCGTTCGTTGAGTTGATCGACCTCTAGTATATTATACAAAGTGGCTCTATTGAAGCGATAATCAACCTGTAAGACCGATCTCAGTGCTCTATTCTGTAGAACTTGGAGACGATTCAGCTGAGTTTCATTGCCATTTCTCCATATGACACTACAATAGTCGAAAAGTGGTTGGATTAACGATTTGTACAACAGGAGGGCAGTACTTCTAGGTATATAAAATCTGATACGCTTTAAAGAATAAAAGGTCTGTAAGACCTTTTTTCTAACACTGTCAATTTGGGGAGTCCATGTTAGACAATTATCTATCATCACACCAAGATATTTACATTGCGTTACTTTCCGTAATTGAGAATTTTGAATTTTAATTTTCACATTATCAAACAACCGCAATTTAGCCTTGGAACCTAATAACATGAACTGACATTTATCAATATTGATCAACAACTGATTATTTGAGAACCATCGAGAAATATTCATTAGATCTCTGTTTATAGATGTTTCCAAATCTCTTGGCTCTTTTGATGCAAAATAAAGACACGACATAAGTTAGTCATTGGCGCTTATAAATTAGTCAAAACGATTAATTTAGATTAGTCAAGTCTCAATGACTAATATACCTCAGTCAAGACTAATGTTAAGTCACAGATGACTAGTTTAGGTTAGTCATTGCTGATGCTTTTGACCAATGTAAACCAGTCATTTGTTAGAGTAAAAGTTGATATTCCAAGTTTCTAATTGCTTCAAAATTATCATCTGGGATTTGAGTTCATATATACCGAACATGAAATTAATGTCCAGGCATTTTTTGTGTGTTTTCAAAGATTTGAAAGAACCATATCAATAAATTGCTTATTAATTAATAAACTGCTACACAAAATACATCAGTTAATTTATAATGACCATTTTTTTGATATTTAATCAAAACATATTTGTTGTATAAACAATGGCCATTATAAACTAACTGATGTATTTTGTGTAGCAGTTTATTAATTCATTGATAACGTAATGTTATGGTTCTTTTAAATCATTGAAAACACAAAATCTGCCTGGATAGGATTATCGTTGCCGACGTCAATGACTAATGCCTCCGGTCATACGACTAACTTACGGTACGGACGTGCATGTTCACGATGCATTGTGCACCGTATACTGCGCATGCATCGCGCGCGCACGTTGTTCGCGCGCCCTGTTCAAAATTAATTCGGCACTTGTCACTTGTAAGACTGTCGTCCAACTGCAACCCCAGCGTTCAACAAAGCCATCAAAGTCATAAAAGCCAAGGCAAAAGGTTCAGAAATGTCATCAACTTCAAGGTAAGTCTGGTTTTCGGTTGACGATCTTTTTTTTCTCGAAATTTCCTTTCACTCAAGTCAAGAGAGATTTTTAGTAGGGCAACAACGTAGGCTACTACTACTACTAGCACGTGTACCTACGGACCCTGGTACACACAACTTAAGTGTAAGCACTGTGCCGCAACAGTCACTGTTTCATGCTTAAACATCTCAATGAACAGATGTTTCCTAATTCATGTTGAGAGCTCATTGAATGCACACTGCCAGCTCATTCATTCTGCTTCACTGGAACAGGAGTTGTGCTCACAAAACAGTAGAGTATAATAGCATATGCACATGCCTGACATTGCACGGTCCAATTGTAAAGTATTTTGGTGGTTTTATGATTTCTTTGCTATAGGGTCTGTAGGAAGATGGGGCTCCATACATCAAGGAGACAACGCCAACCTCTCCGAATGCAACGACTTCGCAATTTCCATTAATGGAGTTGGCGTTGCCCACTGCACCACACTTTTTGCTGCTGTGGCTGTCTACTTCGCCTCGTTTTAGTGGAGGTGTCATGGTGTAGTGGTTCTGTCACTTGACTCTTAATCAAAGGGTTGAGGGTTCGAATCCCGGCCTGGCACTAACGTCCTTTGGCAAGACATTAATCCACATTTGCCACTCTCCACCCAGGTGTATAAGTGGGTACCCGGTAGGAAGAAATTCCTGTTAGCGCCTTGCATGGCAGCTCCTTCAGCCGGGGTAATAATATTAACTTTGTAGAGCGCAGTGGAGTATATGCATATAGTAGCTGCGTTATATAAATGGACCATATCATTATTATTATTATTATTTTACGTTTTCAACCTGGCTTATCCTTCAACGTTGAAGAAGACGCTGACCTTCATTCAGAAAGTTATCTTGAATATTCAGGATAATATTAAGATCGAGCGTTCTGTGGTCACACTGCTTGAGAGATTTAACAATCTGGAGTAGATCTCCCAGCTGGAAGGATTTGTCTCTAATTTGTTTACTTGAGGAGAATCAAGCATGAACATACTAGTATTTTGATTTTCTCGGGGCCTGATAGAAATAGAACCCATAGAGAGCTACACAAGAGGTTTGCCTGCCACAAGGGATATTGACATTAGTTATTTTAGAATAAGTCAACGTTTGACTACAAGATTTTCACAGCAGAATCCTTGTAATTTTTACTTGATTCTAGAATAGTTTTAGCTCAAGTTGAGGACTATCCCCAATCATGTCATTTACCTTTAATGTGTTTAAATTCCAACCAAAGAACAAGACATGGTTTTACGGGTTACTTCTTGTAGGTTATCAGATCATGCAGCTTACAGAATGTTTTTTTGTTTGTTTAATTGATTTGAGTGTGGGTAAGGGTAAGAAATGTGTCATTCCTCGTGTCTACACGTTTTGGTTTTTTTGTGTGTGAATTATGTGGGTTTTTTTCCTGTTTGGCCGCATTTTTGTCAGGCTTTAAATTTTGTTGGAAGTAAACATATGGCATGATCCCTCGTATGTGTTTTTATGCTGGTTTTGCAAAATTGTTGCAAATTCAAGAGATTCTGTGATGTCAGATTTTTTGATATATTTGATTTACGTTTTGACTTGATAGTAATTACCCAGCTAACAATTGGACGTTTTCTGAACGTTCTAAAAACGTTCCAAGTACGTTCTATGGACGTTCTGTCAAAACGTTTACAAAACGTCCTTTTGTGGAAGGTTTTGGACGTTAATAAAACGTTCCAAATGGACGTTTAGAAAACGTTTTTTAAACGTTTTAAAACGTTTAAAAAACCTAAAATGAACCTTTCAAAATTATGAAGGACCTGTAGAAAACCTTTGGAACGTTATGGACGTTTAAAAACCTTTCAAAAATATTTTGAACGTTCCGTGGACGTTCCGTGGACGTTCTGTGGACGTCCAGAAAACCTTTAAAAACCTTTGGAACGTTTTAAAAACGTTTTAAGAAAGTCCAAAAAACCTAATGAACCTTTCTGGAATGTTTAGAGAACCTTTTGTATCAGCCTAGGACGTTTATAAAACGTTTTAAGAACGTTTAGATAACCTAAAAAAAACGTATGGAACCTTCCAGGAACGTTCAGAGAACCTATCAAAACCAAAAAGGACGCCCAGAAAACCTTAAAAACGTTCTACAAACGTTCTAAAGAAGTCCAAAAAACCTAATGAACCTTTCAGGAACGTTTAGAGAACCTTTTGTATCAGCCGAGGACGTTTATAAAACGTTCTAAGAACGTTTAGATAACTTTTAAAAAGACGTATGGAACCTTCCCGGAACGTTCACAGAACCTAGCAAAACCAAAAAGGACCTCTAGAAAACCTTTAAAAAACATTTAGAACGTTCTAAAAACGTTTTGAGGAAGTTCAAAACACCTAATGACCCTTTCCGGAACGTTTAGAGAACCTTTGATAACTGCCCATAAAACGTTTTAAGAACGTTTAGATAACTTCCAAATAATGTATGGAACCTTTCAGGAACGTTCAGGGAACATGTCAAAATAAAGAGGACGTTTAGAAAACCTTTCAAGAACGTCTAAATATATTCAATAAACACTTTAAAAATGTTTGTAAAATGTTTTACTTTTGAAGGATGTTGAGAGAACTTTTTAAAGATTTTCTCTTTTTTTTTAATATCCTGCAAAAGTTGAAAGAACGGGCAATGAATATTGTAATAACTATAAACAGTTTAAAGAGCATCCAACAAAGAGTATGCAACAATTAAAATACGACGATGTCACATATTTCATTGGTTTCACTATTTTATTATCAAATACATACATAATGTATGTAAAAAGACTTGTTGATACAGAGCATTATATATCACAGAAATAAATCTTTAAAAAACGGTGTAAGAAAAGGTAGTTTTCAGAGTATAGAGTACTATCAAATACCAAATACTAGTACTCATATTTAGCCATCTACATGTACTATTATATAAATGAATAAAAGACAAGTTTAAGAATCTAGTACAATCATGTATCAAAAATAATTTGGTACAACACATAAAAATACAATGAACTTGAGTGATATACAGTGTGTCTCAAAAAGAACTATACACTTTTGGCATGGCTACCAAATAAAAAAATATATGATTCTTGGGGGAAAAGTTTATATGTATAAAAAGCTCATATCCTCAACTATCATTGTGACACAAAAATTCCGAAAATAATGCATTCTTCAGTGAGCAATGCCGTCATTTGTGAAGGACACAAAAAAATAGCCTGCGCAGGAATTCGCTATTCCTTATTACCTTGGTATGGAACGCCAAGATGGATTCAAAGCAACAATGGAATTAAATCAGCTTAAAGATCAAAAGATATACAAAAAATCAGAAATTAACAATCAACATTAATCAAAATGAAGTTTTTCACCGTTTTGTTTTAATATCATAGACTTTTGCTCTGATTTCAGTTTATTTTCTTTGTTAGCCGATTTACTTCATCATTGCTTTGAGTCTCTCATGGCGTTCCATACCCTGGTGATAAATGAATACTGAATTCCTGCGCATGCTATTTTTTGTGTCCTACACAAAAGTGGGTATTTTTCACTGAAGAATGCATTATTTTCGGAATTTTTTGTCATAATGATAGTTGAGGATATGAGCTTTATATACATATAAACTTTTTCCCAAAGAATCATATATTTTTTTATTTGGTAGCTTTGCCAAAAGTGTATAGTTCTTTTTGAGACACACTGTATAGAATCGGGAACTTCCCGAAGAAATATATGCATGTTGGGAATTCCATTAAAGATAGGTCATCCCTTTTGCACCCCTTCCCAAATAGCACAAAACATGAAATCTTCCACCAAAATGACAAGACTATTGCGAAACAATAACATTTCTTTGATATTTGAAGGCTGTCAGCCGTTAAAATTCAAATAATGCACCAAATGCTCACCGTAACGTATTCTGTGCAACAGGCACTGCTGTATACATTAACCCTCTTGTGGTTGTAATATGATACTTATACTTGAAATAAAAGATATGTATGTGAAAGCTGTCAGAAAAGAAGAATTCACTAGCTTCTTTTACTTTGTCATATGTGGCAAATATCAACATTCCAACTACATGAACTACATGAGTGCAACACACAGGTCTGTAGACTTAAACTAGTAGTTTAGCTTTGGACTTTTTTCATGGTACGAAAAAAGTATTCAAATCTTAACGGTCAATTTAACTCAACAAACAGAGACCCTATTGACTCCAGAACTTACAGGAGTTTCCCAAATATTGTTTTCTTCGATACCTAAGTCCTCTCGCCAGTTTTTCAAAAATTTGAATGCGAAAGGGACGGACTGTCTTTAAAGTATGCATAAACTTGGGTAAAAGCAAATTGTGCAAAAAATTTGTTTACATAACTGTTATGAAGGAGTTCTATCCATATAATTGACAAAGTGTATTTTGGCTCAGCGTAGTGTAGTGAATCTTCGTAGGCAGATCAAGATTTGAGTTGGTTGGAACCGAGTATTACCACAGCCAATGTTGGACTTTGCAAATTAAATCGCAATAAAACTATGTCAAGTAGAAGATATATGTTAACAAATAACTGGCAAGTTTGAATAGTCAACTTTTTTTTGTCAAGAATTTGGCAGCACATATGTACATTGTGGCTTTGATAACATAAAAGTAGAAAATATACATGGATGTTAATAAATAACTGGCAAGTTTGAATAGTCAAAACTCATTGTGTATGAACAGAAAAAGCACAGCATTTTTTGTCAAGAATTTGGCAGCACCTTCATTGTGGCTTTGGTAACATAAAATACAATAAAAAGTAACAAGTAAAAAGATTTAGATAACTTGATCTTCCATTCCTGAGGAGATGTTTTTGGATTTCATACTAAAAGTTCATCACGAGAAGAATACATGAAACATTGCATAATCAATTGTATTTTGTTAAAATGAAGTTGTTTGGAGAATCATTTCACATTATTCATCCCCATTATTAAGTATTACACAAAAATAACAACAGAGTACATGATTGTAGGCAATGCTTTTGTAAAGGAGTCTTTGCTCAATATGATGAGATTTTGTTGCAAGGAAGCATGGTCATAAAACTTCATTATAATGAGAATGTATTGTTACTTTAATCAACAACAGACTTTGTAGGCAGATTTACATTTGAGATAATTGGAGGCGAGTTTTATCATAGCCAATCTGGACCTTGCAACACAAAATCATCACATGTATACATTTTGAAACACAAGAATAATCAACATAAAGTAATTTACAATAATACTATGTCGATGTAGAAAATATACATGGATGTTAATAAGTAACTGGCAAGTTTGAATAGTCAAAACTCTTTTTGCATCACTGGAAACATCACACATAATAAAAAGTAACTTGAGCGATTTATAGAACCTGTAATTTCCATACCTGAGAAAATGTTTGGATTTCATAACAAAATGACACACCACCCATTAGTTTTTAGTAAAGTGAAATCATATGATCTACAGGCAACCTCGCCTAAGTCGAATCTATTGGGACCGACGAAATCAGTTCGACTTACGCGAAATTCAACTTACGCGTAAGTCAATTTTTTTTTGACTTAGAGATTGTAATGTACTGTCATTACCCAATGTAAGTTTATGTTGTGAATTGACCATTTAATTACTGCCCACAGTAGCATTTTGCTGTATTCATGAAGTGCTTTTATTTGTAGTTTCATATTTTGCCGCCAAGGGATACACGCGTCTAGCTGCAAGATGTTCAAGCCAGAACATGGGTACCTTCATTCACACAAGTCTTGTCGCGTGGCTTGGCCTGATTAGCGCATATGCGTCAATTGCCAGCAAACCATGTTGGAGTTTGTGGTCGTGTGGGTGGGATTACAGAAACCACGTTGTTCAGTTGATTCAGTGCAATGCATGACATATTGGGCCCGCTTGCTGTGATAGCTGGTATGTGTATTATGCATAAGAATGATACGCCCACAAGTTAAAAACCTGTGCTCTAACCAGGGCCGAGGGATTTATGTTCATGATCAGCTGGACTGGTAAGGATATAAGCGGGGACCATGTGTAACGATATGAAGTGTGAATAAAGACCGCTATTTGTTTCCTCTTGCACCTTTTTTACGACAACAAGCAGGAATGCTTATTTCAATTTTTCGTGATGTACAAGTACGAGGGAGGAAATTCGACTTATGCGATGTGAATAACGTGTATTAATGCAAATCTAGACTTGAAATAAGCGTCGACTTATGCAAAATTCGACTTGTGGAATTCGACTTAGAGAAAGATTTTTACACAGGAATGAATGGGAGAAAATTGGGACTTATTTTGTTCGACTTAGCCGAGGTTGACTGTACTTTACTCATGTAACTCGGCAATTACGGTGGCAATTATCATTTACTACAAGTGAATATGCACTTTATGTCTATCACTACCATAATTCTCTTGCACAACTTTTCAAATGAGAGTTCATGTATTAATTAACATGTACACATTACAAATAAATTTTAAAAAATGAATAACAAATATCATGTAAGGACTCATTTAAAGACAGCCTTCTAAATACTGTTAAAACAACATACATATAATCCTGAAATCGGAATGTATGTATACCTGAATCAGGCAATACCGATAGCCTGGAAAACGATATAGTGCTCAGTTAATCCTTCATATCCTCAACATCATCGTTGCCCTCAATGTCATCATTGCTGACATCTAGAACAGGGACAGTTGGAACTTTCTGCAAAAAAATTAGAGTAATCAAGCAATATTCAAAATAATGAAACATTCATATATCTTTTTATGTTATATCAAATTTAGGTTTGCTACTTGGTGCCCATTTCCAATATCAGGGGTGTAAAATAAAAGGCCAACCTACAGCACACAAAATCACATACATGTAAGGCACTCATCACATGTAACCCGTAAGAAAAAAAAACCCTGTAGAGAAAAAATATGTGTTGACTTTCCCATTTTTTTTATTTCATTTTTTATTTTTATTTATTTATTATTATTATTATTATTTTTTTTTTTTTTTGGGGGGGGGGGGAGTTAAATGCTTCACATATAAGACCTTTCTAAATGTACAGTAAGTCTGCAATCCCAGATCTGTCATTCAGCCAAGAAATCTTAAATGAAAAATGATGAGTTTGTTTCCTAGAATTTGACACTCCGATGACTGATAACTGGGACTTACCATGACGGAAGAGAGAAGACAATATCCTAGCCTGCATTGTGCATGCAGAGTGTCAGGACATTAGATTCTGTGTTAATTTTGTGATTTTCTGTTGTTTTGCATCTTCATTTTGATAAAATGAATTTAGCACTTTTTTATCATCTTACACAAAAGTAATTATTCAATTGGATTCAGTCCTGCGGTTTTAGTTTGACTGAATAGCATTTTTCTCTTATAGCGTGAAAACAGCACTTACCTTGTGCTTATTCCCACCGGGAAGAAATGGGGTACGCTTCAAATAGTCACCGATCACTTCCTCCACCTCAGGTTCAGTGGTTCCCTCATGGTTTTTCATGCAGGCTCCTAAGGACAAATGTGCAAATCCCATGTAACATTATAATAAAATCAGAGTAGAAGTTTGGCAAACCTCCAAATATAATCGTCCAGTAGGATGTGTATAATATACAAATCATTTTTTTTTAATATAAAAAAATCAAAACAAATTTTCAAGCATAGATAGGGAGGAATATGTCATGATATCTAACTTATTAGCTCTCTGACAATGCAAAATCTAATAAGTTGTCATTCAAAGGCCAATTAACAGGAAACAAAATATGTCTGCTAATAGAGGGTAAAGAGCTGCTCAAGTTCTTTTTTTTTTTTTTTATGGTCATGACAGTTCATTAAGCTATTTACAAGTAGTCATATTAACCCTTTAGTATCTAAGCCGCCTGAGAGCGGCGGTCAGCTTACCCACTAAACCGCCTGACTTAAGCATGCTATAGTCAAGACAGTATCAAAAATATGTGATGAAACCTGCCCATACTTGTTGTGGATAACCCATTGGATGTGTGCTGTCCAAATTCTGCACAAAAAATATGTATTAAGAGCAATACTAATTGAAAAAATCTGATTGAAACACAGCATAGCCCTTTCCGCAAGTGAGTAAACTGACACTTTTCACGCAGGCTCTAGGTGCTAAAGGGTTAATCACTCAATCTAAACACTCACTGACGATGACAGGGAAAAACTTGGTTGCCTTGAGGGACCTCTTTCCTTTCCTTCCCAGGATGTTGAACTCCGACCAAAGATGATTGGTCCCCAGCTTTTGCATGACCCTTCTCCCAGTCTGTGATAGTTTACTGCCGCCAACCAGACTCAAGAAAGTTATCTGAAAAATATAAGAACCCTTGTTAATTACAATGTTGCATAATTTCCTCCAAATAAATGAGTTACACCTCTCTTTCATACACAGTACAATGGGGGTCTTTCAAGATAAAACTTTACACTGATGCAGTAAATATTACCTGACCTATTTAAAAGATGCACACAGACCTTAGCCAAATCAGATCTAATATGCCTTATATTCGCTACAAATATATATCACGCCAAAACATCACTATATCAGTTAAGGACCTAGGATTTAGAGTGTACCCTGGTCATTGCATTAATTCAAGATTCTGCATTTACTGCATAGTGCACTACATCCATCCCCTGAGGACCATTTCAACTGGTTGCCTATTAAGCACACACAATTCAGCTAATCACAATTCTATATCCTATTGGGTATTCATTCTGAAACTTGAAGTGTGTCAAAAGTAAAGATAAAATGCCCTCCTCAAGGTACTGAAATATCAAGATAAAAACCGCTTGGATCAGGCCTCCCACCCCCTCCCAAAATGTCTTAAATTAAGAAATTGGAAACTATTGTGACTTTTATCTTTTAACATGGTTATAAATTAATCAGGGCATGCATCACTTTGAAACTTGGGTTACTTTGTGTATTCCAAGTGGAGAAAATGCACATGATTATTCATCTTGTAAAACTTACCATACGACTCTTAAATTCAGCATCATTTAGTCTCCCTTCTAGCACCTTGAAGTCTTCGACAGTATTCAACGGCTCACTAAAAGGCTCACACAAATCGGCAGACTCCAAGGAGGAAGGTTTGGGCTTCTCCCCCGTAGCATTAAATGCCGTCATGATCCTTTTTTGTCCTTCCTCCAGTGCCTGCAGCTTTAGCAGAACTTGGGTCTGGAAGTCTGGTCAACAACAAAAATGAAAAAAAAAATAAATAAATAAAAAAAAAATGAACACAAACAAATGGGTAAACTATTTAGGTAACTAAAAGGCTTCAAGTGCAAACAATGGCCTATTCCATATTAATATAACAGTTGTTCAATGTTATCATTTCAGGAGTGCATTAACACCTCTGACAAGTACATGCCAACAACCGTAAGAAATAAAAATCACTGAAATAGGCAAAAATATCACTGCTTTATTGATAGTATTACCTCCATATTAATAATCCATTTGTACACAGTCCATCTAATTTTGTTCACTCCTTTGTAGTTAATTTAACAGCATTAGGACCTCAGAGGTATAAAGATCTTTTTCCCTGTAGCAGAATTTTTTTAGTATAGGGTAGTTTACTTTTTAATGGTTATTTTCCTTTTCATACTCATTACTTTTAATGACTCAAGATCTTCATATGAAAAATAATTCAAATACCTTTTTTTTTTGGGGGGGGGGGGGGGGGAGTTATTAACATCCATCACATTATGTAAGTGATGGGTCGTACAATCAAAAATTGAAAAACTTTGTATTTGTACAAAATTACCCATAAATGTCCCATCTAACTCCTGTAACATCTTAGATAGAGGAGGCCCCTAATTTTTTTTTTTTCTGTTTACGGACCGGTGCCTCTATAGCTCTACTGCCTACATGTATATGTACTGCGTGTTTCAAAAAACATTTGACACTTTTGATTCTTAATAATTCAAATACTATACATCAGATAACACTGTCATTGATATGAATGACAGCTGAATAATGTACAATTTTGTTGGAGGTGGTTTAACAATGAAAGGATAAATCAGTTTCATGAAATCGATTAATTTCACGGTAAGGTTCCAGATTTTGCTCTATTTTCAACCCTCTGAGTCTGACTCTGTACAAAACTTTCAATTTGCACAGGGGTTAATGGGTGTGTATGGGAGTGTGTGATTAACATCCTGATAATGGTACTGAACAATGGTCAGGATTTGAATGTCTCATTATTTATTCAGGATTAATTCCACTATCACAACTACACTTTCTTCAGCCTCTGGCAGCTGGAATGAAATGCGGTATTTGCAAGCACATGGTCATGGAAACAATGTGCTTGCTTTTTTCATGTGCATGCATTTCAGTTCACCCTTTTCATTGCATAAAAATCAGACTAGCAGTGCCCAGGGTAATCCACATGAATTATTGATTAAGCATTCATCATATGTTCCTGGGAGAGGAGATGGACTCCTCGTCCATTGTTCAGGGCCATTGTCAGCACACACTCATGTCTACACACCATTGGTTCCTGTGCAAAGTTCAATTTTTGTAGAGGGTTAAAATTTGACCAAAATCTGAAAGCTTACTTCAAGTTTAATCTTAGACTTAGATTTAATGAAATTGATTGATTGATTGATTTATGCTTTCACATTCAAATTACTTCCAACAAAATTGTACATTATTCAGCTATCATTAATGTCAATGACAGTTTTATCGGATGAATAGATTTTGAACTATTAATGATCAAAAGTGTCAAATGTTTTTGAAACACGCAGTATAACAGACACACAGCATGCAGCACAACACTCATCATGCTCGATCACGAGCGCGAGCTCATCATGCTCACTTGTCTCAATCACAATGTCTGGACCTGTCTGGACCATTTACATTAGTTTGAATGCCTCTAAATCACTGCAAATAAAAACGGTTAACGCCTTTCAGATTTCATAATAAAACAAAATTATTTACCTTGATGTTACTGTCTGAAACATTAGGTAGAATCAAGATGTCTTGAGGATGTATTGGTAGAAAAAGCTTGATATTGCATGAAAGCACGTGCTTAGCGCCTACGTGCATGGCATCGAATCGAGCGCGCGCGTACGTTGCATGCAAGCATGCATGATGCATTATGTGAATCACCAAAATACCAACAACAACAACAACAACAATAATATATATAGCAAGTACTAGTGCCCGTATATAATGCATGCTGTTCGTAGTACGTACGTACGCGTCGCGATCGCGCTCCGCGGTGTTGTTTTCTTTTTCTTTTTTTTTTTTTTTTTTTTTTTTTTTTTTATTGTTTTTGCTTCTTGCTTGAGCTTGCTGTTTCTTTTTCTCGGGAACCGCGATACAATGCAGTCTCGGGAAACGCGATGATTTCAGTGCAGTGGCGATCGGGGGCGCGATCGAGACAGGAATTATAATTATAATCAATGCCTCAATTATAATTCTCATAATTCATATTATAATGAATATCATAATTCATTTGTGCACCTACTATTCATTCATACCGACTTGTATCTTGCAGAAGAATGTGCTTATATATATCTGTTCTTGTTTTTATTTGAATATTGGGGGAAAAAGTAATAGTTCGATGCCTATTTATATAACTTTCTTACATTAGAGGATCTATTTGAAGAAGAGTGTTATTTGTTCATATTATATAAAAATTGACATTTTTAACACGTTTGATAAACGTTCAACAAAATAGGTCAGTGGAAAACGTTCTGAGAACGTTCTGAAAACGTTTGATACAGAACGTTTGATTTTGTAACGTCCGGAAACGTTTTATAAACGTTCCGTAAAGGACGTTCCATTTTGTAACGTCCATGGACGTTCTTAAAACGTTTGAAAAAAAACTTAAATTTTAAGTTCTTACTACAACGTTATATAAACGTTTTAAAAACGTCCATTTTGGACGAAGGACGTACGGACCTGTGCAAAACGTTTTTAAAACGTTCTGAGAACGTTGTGTGTTTGCTGGGTACGTCTTATTCAGGTACCTGTGATTTAACACCACAGAACACGACTTTGCATTAGGGATACACCTTGACGAGTAATGAGCTTTAAATTTATTTTATTTATAAATTTCTCTATTTTCTTTATATTTTTATTTCGGGGGATGCGGGCAACAAACAACATGTTTTCCGTGCTTCAATATGCCCTATTTTTGTGTACATGTTTTGTCTTCTAATTTTGCCAAACTTCCTGCAAGTTTAAGAGATTTACTGAAGCTGAACTTCTGTATATACATGTATATAAGATGGGTTATTTAAAACAAGGTTTCTGATTGGTCAGATGCCATTGCGTAATTCGTTATATGGCCACGACCGTGCTATATAACGAGTTATATTGCACGCTAATTTGTGTCCAAAATCCCATTAAAAATGTATCGATAACTTGCAAATTATCGATACGGAGTTCGTTGCACCTTATTGACGGATGTTGCAATGTTCATAGTTTGGTGAGCTCCGATTCCCATCTTATATAACGCATAGTGCATGCTCATTGTCAAATATACCATAAATTGTGCATCCATAGATAAAGAATGTCTCTATTCTTAAACTATGGATGCACATATTTATATTATATTGGATGGCTCTGAATGGGATACCAGAGAATATTCCACGAATTAGGGCCAATATTGCACGAATCGAAGATGAGTGCAATATTGGCCCTAACGAGTGGAATATTCCTGGTATTCCATGAAATAAAGCCATCCAATATAATTATTATCATCTATACCCTACAAGAAAGGGATTTAAAATTCAATAAAAGTCATTTCAGCAACTAAAAAGGGCCCCCATCATACATTTATTTTGATCACACAAGTTTGACTTGCCTCTTTATGACGTCATCAAAGTGTCTTTGTGTATTGCGTGTATTGCATATCCGCGCATTGTAATCCTTATTGCGCATGTTTGTTTCATTGCGCGCACGCGAAGAGACCATGCAATATCGCATAATATTGCACGGCAAATTTTGTACATGAGCCTATGGGGAATTCGGCGTTTTATACAATATGCTCTGATATTGCACAGACAAATCATACAGACAAAAAATATGTGTTTTTAATGCGCCGCAAAAATGCCCTATATAGATAATAATACGGTATATTCAACTCCAGAGCATACACTATATGACAATATTTAATATACTATTTACTTTGTATTGCCTTTATAAAGGACTTTTATTTGCACTGACCTGTAATTATGGGTTTTACACCTCACTCTTAAAAATACCTAGTCAATTGACAAAAAAAAATTCGTCAAAACATGGTCTTATTTGACAAATTTTTAATTTGTCATGCAAGCAGATTTCCTTGACAAATTAATTTTTCATACTGATTAATGTTAATTCGTCAAGTATTTATGGGAAAAGATTTGTCATTTGACAAATTTTAATTCGTCATGAAAAGTGGTCTTATTTGACGAATTTTCATTTTGATTCGTCATGCCAAGAAATCAATTTGTCATGCATGGAAATTAATTCGTAATGTATGATGAATGCTTTGTCATGCAAGAAAATTAATTCGTCATGCAGTACTGCACGGAAACCCAATGCATGACGAATCATTCGTCTTGCTGAAAACAAATTTGTCATGCACAAAGTTAAATCGTCACACAAATATTGACTTTTGCTGGGTGACCAATTATTAGTCTGTTTATTCACATTTGATAACAATAATAATATTTCAAATTCATATAACGCTTAATACAAATGTTTCAAAGTGATTTCAATTGTCCAGAACAGAGCATGTATTAACTGGCTGAAGAAAATAATTATGCACGTCTCACCCCCATGTTTAATATCACATGTGAGACATAAAACAAAAATATGCCTAGTTTTAAAAATGCACATTCTACATATAAATTAGAACACATATACAACTTTGGTTATTCCTCAAACAGTCAACAATAAAAATTGCAATTCCATCAAAATTCAGCTCGGTTAATGTCATATATTTCATATATCAATGTTAACATTAGTATACTATCCAACACCAGTTATAGATTCCAATCTGAAACTTTTAAATAAAGATTTTAAATTCTTACAATTTCTGTGATATTGTTAAGATGTACATATATTGAGCATTCCCTCTTGCGATCATTTCAGCTTCAATTATTGCTAATCTTTAATTAGTCCATCAGAAAATATGTGCTTAGCATTATACGGGCAATTCCATGAGTTAAGTTACAGTTAATGGTACTTTTTAGAGTATACATGGCTGCCATTTTAAAATGCATGAACATTTTCAATTCATTTTTGTAGTGTCAATAGTCAATACCTCTAGACTACTCCTACCTCAATCATGTGACGTATTTCAGTGAGTGACAACAAGAATTTGAATATTGGTTAGTTAGATTACAAAGAGGACATGGAAAAAAATACAAGTTTGTGAAAAATTCTATTTCCTATACTGTGTCCAATTAAATCAAATTTTAATGATCATTTCATTACTGACATTTTGCTGAGTTGTTTGATGTATAACACGTTGCAAAAATTCTTGTCAGTTTGAAGGACAATAGCACAAAGATGGTTAGTTATGTTACATTACAGTGTGCATGTCCAGGACACTTAAAAATGTACATGTTAAATTCATTTTGAATTGCAAAATAAGACACACGTGTATATGTACTTAAGTCCTAAACATCATCCAATTTGAAAATGGGCAAAAAAAGAAAATAATTATTTTCTATAAAATGCCATAATAATACATTTAAATCATGTGTAGTCCCACACATGCCAGTTTATGTAAAGTTCTAGTTCAAACAGAGATGTTTGAGAAATAAAGGTAGGGAATAATAGATTGCTAGAAAAATGAGCCTTGTAAAAGAAACCAGATTTGATAAAGAGCAAATTGAAAGCTTGGTTCCTTGTCCTATAATTCATGGAATTGCCCATATCATGGACCTATAGATCCATGCCCATATGCAGGTAGCACTCATTTGTTTACCTGTCTATGTTAGAACATCTCATGGATGTACTGAACACGCTGGTGGTTAAACATGTATTATATTAAACATGTTTAACATCGTTAGGGGTAAACATGCAAGTGTTCAGTTAAGATTTGAATTGGTGATAATCATTAGTGTATTTGTCACCAAAGGCCAGACAATGCAAACATTTTCGAAAAGATCATTAAACTATGAAGATATATACACATTCTACATAGAAGTTAAAACACATGCACAATTAACTTGGGTAATTCCTCAAACATGTCAAATACAAACAAATCAGAGATTCATTTCCCATAAATAAAATAACATTAGCATATTATCCAACACAGTTGTAAATTCCAATCTGAAAGCTTTATACAGATTTTAAATTCTTACCGTCTGTGTAATATTGTAAACATGCACATACATTGATCACTACCTCTTGACATCATTTCAGCTTGCTATTGCTAATCTTTAATCTGCTTTTCAGTAAAATGTGTGCTTAACATTATATGCAAGTAGCACTTATCTTTTTAAACTGTTTATGTTGGAACATCTTATGGCTGTAATGAACACACTAATGGTTAAAATTGTATGTTAAAAATGGTTAAAATTGTATTTTAAGAATTCTTAAAGTAACTGTTTAACATCGTCAGGGGCAAAAGTGTTCAGTTAGGATTTGAATTGTTGATAATCATTAGCGTAAATATTGTCACCAAAGGCCAGAAAAAGATCATCAACTAGGAAGATATATATATATATATATATATACACACACACATTATACATAGAAGTTAGAACACATGCACAACTTTGGTAATTCCTCAAACAGTCATATTTAAAAAAAATGCAAGTTTATCAATATTTAGCAGTTTGTTTCCCACATACATTACTGTTAACATTAGCATACTACTATCCAACACCAGTTATAAATTCTAATCTGAAACTTTTAAACAGATTTTAAATTCTTACCATCTTTGTAATAATTGGTAACATGCACATACATTGATCATTACCTCTTGAGATAATTTCAGCTTCAACTATTGCTAATCAGTAATCAGGCTTTCAGTAAAATGTGTGCGTAACATTATATGCAGGTAGCACTCATTTGTTTTAACTGTTTGTTAGAACATCTTATGGCTGTAATGAACACATTGATGGTTAAAATTGTATATTAAAGTGGCTTAAAAGACTTTTTAACATCATCAGGGGCAAAAATGTGTAAGTGTTCAGTTAGGATGTTAATTGTTGATAATCATTTGTCACCTAAGTCCAGAAAATGCAAAAGTTTTCGAAAGATCATACAACTATGAAGATATCTATGAATTTATATGAAAGTGTTTCATGAAACGCTTCTGCAAAGCCAGTGTTCTTATCATTTTCAATATTTTCATTTGTGATATCTTGGCCAAAAACTAGACCATTAACAGTAAGATTTTCACAGATTACTCTGCAAATATGGACAATCAAATTGACATATGGTTCACCCATCCAACTTGTCTTTTTTTTCACATGAAAACTAAGTTAACCAGCACCTTTAAAGCATCCAAGTTAATGCTGTGGGCTTTTTCATGAAAATACACTGAATTATATATTGAAGTACATGTATACTATACTATACACATATCTTTTCTTGTTGTAATTATCATGAGGCTATTAGCAGCGAATTTAAACAATTTCAAAACCTAGACTTGACTACAAGACAAAAGCAGTCAATCCAATCAGATACAATCAGATTGTATATCCCAACCATCTTATAACACGGTTATAATTTAATATTGATCTTTACCACTTGACATCATTTCAAATTGTGCTACAAATGCCATGCTTTTTTGGTCATACCAGTTTATTTATTCTAAACTGAAAACGGATTGTGAGTTCCAACAATCTTTGTAGCAATACTGTTCACACATATACTAGGTGTTTCAAAAACATTTTACTCTTTTTATCATTAATTACTTTTTACTGGATTCATAAATGATATTCAAATTTTGATAGTACATAGCAGATGAATTACAAATTTTATGGGTATAATTTGGTGGTATAACCGTCTTTTATTTTCCTTTTATTATTTCGTTTTCAAAAAAAGATTTCAAATATCGGCCACATTTTGCAGCTATGTAGAAAAAACGAATACTATTGCAAAAGCATAAAGTGTACATGTATGTCTCCTTTGTTTGACAAAAGCCATTCATTCCCAATCTGGGTCATCTTTTGTGAGGGTTGCAAACAATGACGAAATTGGCATCATTAATGAGGAAAGGTATTAACGGTGCTAATTCCTCCATTGTGTGCAGGGCCCACAAAAGATGACCCAGATTGGGTATGAATGGCTTTTGTCAAACCAGGGAGACACACACTCACCATACACTTAATGCTATTGCAATGGTCTTTGTTTTTTCTACATAGCTGCAAAATGTGGCCGATATTTGAAATCTTTCTTTGAAAAGAAATCATAACAGAAAAATGATAGACAGTTATGACACAAAATTATACCCATAAAATTTGACACTCCTCTGCTATGTACTATCAAAATTTGAATATCATCTGTGAATCCAGTAAAAAGTTATTAATGATCAAAAGTGTAAAATGTTGTTTGAAACACCTAGTACACTGATATCTATCTTTTACAGTACACCTCTTTGACGTTATTTCAGCTTCCAAATATACCTTTCAGACTGAAAAAAAAAAATTACACATGTATGCATTGTTTTTAAATTGGGATTACAAATACAGATCTACAATGTCCATAAAATCGGGCTCAAGGAGGACACATTTCATATTTGGTTATTGAGTCAGAAAATATCGCTCTTCTCTATGCGGCACTTTTACCAGAAAGAACAAACTGAATCATGGTATCTTCCTATGAAGTCTCGTCATGAAAGTGAGGACATGCTTGTCAGTGGGGCACTTGTCCTTCACCTTGAACAAAGCGAGTTGACAGAATTCAAGTGTTCGCGTCAAAGTGCTTTCGTACTGCAGGTGAAATACGTAGAATGCTGAAAGGTAGCATGCTGCAGCCGTCAACAGATCCCCCACCCTGCACACTGGTGTGCCATCAATGACCATTGAGAACTCTCTGGAATGCAGTGGGGAGCTTTCGTCCGTGCTCACAAAGATGGCTAATCCTGTTTGGTCTCCATCCCCCTATGTGGACATAAGTATAAAACAATAAAGAAAGAATACTCATTGTACTTCGAATTTACTCAACAATGCTTAATGTAACTTTATCAGACTGGAAAAGGGATGTACTTTCTCAGCATTTTTGTATTCATTTCATTTTTTCTTTAATTCTTTCATTATTTTACTAAGGTCATGTGGAACTGTGAATATCACCCCAAGCCTCCTCCACCCTGTCCCACAAATGTTCCTCCATCCGCAGGGCAAGCTCTCTATGATGACTTAATCATTTTGTTTCTATTAATTCCTTCATTTCACTTGATAAATATATATATTTTTTTAAAGTATACTGGACAGGCCTGTGACCTTTGGCCAAATGTCCCTCAAATCTATTTGGTTTGTGTGTCCTCTCAAATGCACCATTTTACCAAGTTTGAAGAAAATCCATCTAACCATTAAATATTTCAAACTTGATGGCTGAGGCAGAATGATGCACATTTTGTCATACAGGAAAAGTGTAAACAGTGAGACAGTCTTAACCTAAGCAATGAAAAATTATGACATCCATTCATAAAAGCACCTCCTTACCAGGAATAAATCATAACAGGGAATACTCTACCTGGTATCTGAAGATGTTGTTGCTCTCTCCTAGAAGAGCAGGTATGGCCGTTATGGCAGCTTTTGCTTCTGCATCTATAATAACACGAAAATTAATGTCATAGGTAAATGGGGGATTTAACACAACCCTGTCAACCTACAATAACAACCCATTTTCATTGTGATTTATTGCAATACTTTTTTCACAAAAAGAAAATAAGGAATTAAGAGAAAGTAAAATAAGAAATAGGAGCAAAGTAAAACAAAGTAAGAAATGTAGGATTATTGAAAGTCCAAGAAAAAAACATTTCACCTTGAAAAATTGCAACAGATCTTGCAAATGACTATTGATAAAATATCAATGTAAAAAGAGTAATTTACATGCAATGTGAAGAAGAAGAAAAAAACATTAATATAAAATGTAAGTGATGATTGTCACTCACATTCCATCAGACACAAACCTAATAAGGGTTTTGGATTTACCCACACTGGTAATGCCCAATGTGTACAAGATGGATATCAACCCACCTTCTCTAGCCTTCTCATCTGCAAGTTTTTCGATGTCTTCGATTATTGATAGCAAGTCTTCATCCCTTTTTCAGTTTGGTTCGAAGACATCGCCCCTTGTAGGAGAGGAGAAGTGGTCTCGCGTACGTCTGTAGCCCCTTTTTCAAGAGCTGCAGAGCACCACAACTTCCGTGAATGCGTCGGAATTCTGCAAGAAGCTGAACAAGCAAACATACACATTGTTGTTATACTTGGACTGAAGTTTTGGCTCTTAGAGGAAAATAACCCTCAGTTACACTTTTTATTTTGTCTAGAAACAAAATCTTGAAAATTATCACTTGAAATTGTTTAATGTAAAATTATGTGATCACTGATAATCCTTTTTTTTTTCAATTACTTTTTTTTTTTGGGGGGGGGGGGGGGGGAGGCGGGTTGGGGTAGACAATAACCAGTACTGTAATTAACATTTGTAGAGGAACTTAATAGAATATTGGTAGATAATTGTCATGAAAATAGTAATAGGGCTTGATTTCAACAAGTGAGAATTATATGTTATATGTGCTACGTTTATGACTATGAAGTAAACCTGAAACTATGGGTCCGTTTATGCTTAATTTGCGAAGGCAGAAACGCTGATTCAAAACGCTGTTAAGTTGACCTTGGAGACTTAACGAAGGCAGGTCAAACTAGGGCGTGCGCTTTCGCTCAGTTCCATCATTGATCCAGGCCATAATGCCAGTACAGGCGCGGCCTTTATTGTATTGACCGGAAGGGTGTTTAGTGACGTCACGTTTAAACGCCGTTTAGGTGAGAGTTGTGTTTATGCTTCCCGATTTACGCGTTTAGAGCTAAACGCAAATTCAAAACGCACAAATTTGTGCATTTTGAATCAGTGATTTGAATCGGCGTTTAGAGGAAATGAGCATAAACGCAAAGCTGATTTAAACTGTAGTACAAACTATGTGATTCAAGACGCTGATTCTGGGCCGAAAAAACACACCCTATAATAACACATACAACTAGCTGCATTCCAATTGCAAAACTGCTGTTACGATTATATTTTAGTAGCACATTCATGTAGCACATTGATAGGTATCTACAAGTAACAGTTTGTGTCTCATCCATGCACATAGCTGTCAGAATAGATAAAATAGTGAACTAAATTAATGTAACTTTGTTTCTTTGAATAAAAAACCCCAAGTATTTAGAATGCATATATTTCCATGCACTCTTATAACCCTATCTCCACCGGGGGGGGGGGGTGGGAGAGACGAAGCCTGTCAACCCCTAAATTGACAAAAACCTGCATTTTCCATACGTTTGTGTGCAAAAACAGCTTATCTCATATATTGGTCAAAACACAGCTTTTTCAATCTTCTAGGTCATTTACAAGACGTTATGTGACTTCAATTATAATTTTTGAAGGAAATATTTATGTATTTGTGAATTTCATGAAATTTGATGCATCCCATTTGCATGAATTAAAATATTCAACAAAATTTGGAATTTTGGCGCGGAAAAAAATTATGAGGCAACGTTCTTTACACGTGTCTTGACATATGTGCAAATGTTCACGCCGATCGGACCTTCGCGATCGAGATCTCAGGGGGGGGGGGGGGGGGGGTTAATTGACCCCTCCCCCCAGTAAAAATCTGCTCTGAAATAGCCCAGTGGAAATAGGGTTAGGTGTACGTATGTATATACATACCTCAACACCATCATCCTTGAACAACCACGGGTATTCTTCTTTCAGCTGTGCTATGGGTATGTTTTCCTTGATAATTTCATTTCTTCTATCAGAGAAGGTTAAGGTCATCCTGGCTTCTACCTCTTCGTAGTTGGGTCGCTTTTTGGTCCCTTCAGTTAGTAGCCATTGTTTGTGTGCTTCGATGCTTTTGTCGTCTTCAGAAACCTGCCTTGCTGGAAGGTAGTTGGCCATCCCGAAAATAGGAGGATACTTCACCTGCTCCTTTGCTTGTCTTGGAAGGATTCTGGGTTGGTGGTTGCTTTCTCTTCCGTTGCACTACTTCCAAACTGGCTCTCACGGTATCATCCCGTCTCCTGCTGTTCTGGAACTTATATTTAAGTTTTGTAACCCACAGTTGCTAAAAAGAAAGCAGAACAGATATAGATACATTTCAGCATAAAGAGTGTAATATCCTCAGCTGAGTCTGAAGTAAAACTAGTTTACATGCCACGATATATGTAAGAAACCATGTTGCAAAGAGCCGAAGTAAATGTTCAGGGAAAATGTATGTATTGGCCTGAAGCTGCGAGTTATTTGTGTCGCGTGCTCAAGGAGAGGATGTGAAAAAGAGTTAAGGGCTCGTCACACCAAGCGCGGTGCGGTAGGCAGGGCAGTTTGCGGTGCGCCGCAAATGGCCAAAATAAATTCGATCACGTACGATTTCAATGAGACCGGTCTAACCAAGCGGTCTCATTGAAATCGTACGTGATCGATTCATTTTGGCCATTTGCGGCGCACCCAAATCGCCCTGCCTACCGCACCGCGCTTGGTGTGGCAAGCTCTTTAGGCCTATTTAATATTTATAAGTCACATATAAAAAGACAGAAAAGACAAATTAATTCATTGCATGCATGCAGAATGGTTGATATATATGTACATGTCTAATAGATTCAAACATTGACTGCAGAATGTTCACCACACTATGAGGATCTCAAGATAGCACCGCAAACCTTGATCCTGGCAACTAATTATAATTGCAACCACCCTATATACAGTATTTCAATAAGCAGTTTAAAGATTGGGCTGATGTGGATCCATCGACGCATCTGGACAAAACAGAATGGTAGATTGGATGCTACTGTCCCATAATGGATCAAACAAGAAAGTCACATTTGCAAGAGATACTGTCCCTTGTGATGAAGTCATAACAGAGGCAAAGAACATGCTATTCCGTCGATCAGAAGGCATCACTTCCATCCGGCTACAGAAGTATGATGCCGAGATAGACGAATGCATCGACGTTGAAAGAGAAGATCTGGTGGACCCATTCCAACGGGAACGAAGATTAAAGTGATCATTCTTAAAAGTGTCATACGTTCATCAAATTTCCACCCAAGAGCGTCAACCATGTGTATACACGGTTTCAGTGAATAGTGCAGAAAGGGTATATCTTGCTTCAAACAGTCTCCCAAGAAAGACTGTCAAGCCAACGGCAAATAGCGGGACGAGTGTTTCTACCAAGCATACATCTAGTACTAGTAGTCGACCTGATTGTACATTTGCTCCGGCGACAATTAATAATGCTAAACCTAACCCAAACCCTAACCATCATTCTAATCCTTACCCTACTCCGAACCATAACCAAATCATAACCCTAACTCTATGTCTTCGGCAAAAATTGTTGGATCACCGTCGACCCACTGATACAGCGGACATTGCTTCAAACGGTCCCCTAGGCTGGCCCGATAACGCCAAACCCACATCAGATGCATGGTCCTCCAACTGGTGCCGCTGAACCTCTTAAGCTGATCAACCAAGTACTTCACACGCTCAGCTGTCTCATTCTAGTGCCTGGTTTGCAGGACTACAGAGTGCCTTAATCCCTTCCCAATTCTTTGATTGCTAAGATCAAACGAGTTTGCCATACTGGACTTGATATTTGAGTCTCAGTTTAATTACTAGTATTCCAATATACCCTTCCCTACCAAGGGTGATTGCACATCCATATGTCAAATATCGATTTGCCGGCTCAGGCAGTGAATCTGTTTGGACATCGCACATTGAGTTAACTCTAACCTGTATGTGTATATATGTTTACATGTCGCCAGTCCAGTGTAACAGATGAGCCCGGACTCGTGTCCTGAACTATTAAATGGCAGGGTTTTGATAATTTGATTTATTACGGACTCGGATTCGAAACTTTTGGACTCGACTACAACACTGACATGGAGGCAAATAAAATGCATCTAGCTTAATTTTGGGGGTTAGCTTAAAAAATTAAACATACCTTCTGGTTTGTGAGGTCCAGTTTAGATGACAACGTGGGGTACTTCGAAAGCAGCTTGTCAACGATTTCAGAGTACTGACTTGAAGTTGGGTACCTATATGTTAAAGAACGAGTTAAAAGTTTAAACTAGAACATCTGACATATAAGACATGCAACTCTTTAATAATATTTTGCTTTATTGACTCGCTATATTAGAGGATATGGATGAAAATGTATTGGTATTGTCAATATCATGATAATCTTAACTTTCTTCTCTGAAAAAATTCCATTTAAAGTTTGAAATCTTGTTTTGTAAGATGACAAATATATTTGTTGAGGAGTTTGGAAATGGCACGTGCATCAAAATCTTAGACCATGATCTATATTAAACCTCAGTTAAACCTCTGTTCAGAATACGAGCCAAACGGTAACCATGGTATATGATATAGTCCATTTTTTTCCTTACTATTAGAAAGCAATATGCTTATAAAAACAATCAGGGAATTGACAGCTTAAAGTCCTATCCAAGGCACACGGATAAAGTGCCTCCCTCATCGTACCAGGGACCTATATTGTATGGAAGTCCATAGTCTCATTCAGTCAGGCATGACAGCTCCTATGATAGCAGTAATTGTACTATACACTGCGCACAGATACTTACAATGTAAATGGCTTCACTGACTCAAAAAGTATGTCCAGTATTGCAGATTCATTGCCAGCTGATGTATCGCCAGACTCAATCTTGGTAGTCAAGGAATCTGAGAAAGCGGGCACTTTGTACTTGGTCAACCAAGCACTGGTCACAGAATGTTGAGCACGCGAAGCACTCGGGGAAAGACTGGTTTGATGCAAGCTTGGCAGTACCACTTGTCGAAGCGGTTTGTACACTGAAATTTAGGAATGATTTGAATGAACATATATACATGACCTGTGTATATTTTTAACTTGTCAGTTTAAATGAGCACAATTGCAGAAAACAAATCTTTGCATTTCATTATGACATGAAACAAGACATGTTTTCCATTGCCATTGCAATGTACACTCTAGTCATCCTCAAAATTATTCATTCCCCATGGAAACTAACATTCTTTTTTAGATTCTTATAAAAGCTATTATGTTGGTGCTAAATTCCTATGTATCTTTTATCTTCTTGTTACTATATATGCACAAAGCCACATATACGAGTTGGCTACACTTCATTTGCATAATAATGAATATGGCCAAAAGTTCTTTTTTTTTGCACATGTTCAGAATTATTCATATCCCTAACATATCTCAACAGAAATGTCCTTTTGTGATTAGTGCCCATTGTTTTCATTTCCTGTGAATGTGCTCATCTTTGTCCTAGTTATTCCAAGATGTTCCAATTTAAATAAATACCTTTTTTGTTGACCAAAAGCCTTAATTGCTAGAGGATCATCTAAGCAAGCCAATGAACACTATATGCCCACCATCAAGCATAGTACTTAGTGGAAACATAATGCTATGGGGATCGATGCTTCGTTCCAGTAAAATTTTAGCAAAAAGAAAAAATTAAAGATGGTTTCAAACTGGTAGAAGACGCATGTTCTTGCAGAATGGAATTTTTAAAATAACACTGCAATCATTGGTATATTACACTTTGCTCCTTCTTCATGACAAACACGTGGTCATGCATACATGTACGACGCAGTTTGGTCTGATAAATTTAGCCTGTAATACATGTAGTAGGATTGGGTGTTTTCTTTGACAATTATACTTAAAAATTTGTAAATTCATGCATACATTTACAAGTTACAACCAACCATGGTACGGGCTCTTGAGCTGCAGCTGTCTCCACAATGACCTTTACTTTGGATCTGGTTTTAACTTCATCCCCACTTTCTACATCTATAATTCTTCAACCTCTTTGTCATAGACTTGCAGTCTGATTAGAAGCTGTGCCCTTTATTTGAGGGAATTTCACCTGTGCTTCTTTTATGAGTTCTTCAGGCGTGACAAATCCACTTGCGAATTAATTTTTTTGTTCGAACCATTGAAACATAACACCATCCAACTGAAAAGAGAAATGAGATTTAGATTAAATACATGTACATGCATTTGTAATATATATATTTAATTTTAAAATTGCATTTAAATCTGAAAGATCGACATGTGCAACACGTTTTGTACTTTGTTGGACTGGATGGAAATTGTAAATCTTTCCATGGCCTACATTACTCAGTGACATACAGTTGATTTCACTGGTTGAACATATATATGTATAAATCAAAATGTTGTTGCATAGTTTCCAATGAAGACTGTGTTGAGAGGTCATTGAAAGCCCTTTCATACTGGAATTCAATTATTAAAAAAGGTCCAACTGCTTCAGTACTTCAGATTCAGTACAATTTCCCTGCATAATATCCTTTTACTTCTCTGCACATTTTCACAAAAACTGTTAATTTCTGTCACAATCTTGCTAAAAATTGCATTGCTTCACCGGTACCAACAGTCCACCACAATCTATAAAATGTGATACCGTAGTACAACATAAAAAAAAAAACCACAATTTTTTCCCCCCGAAAATCTGTGGTATAGATACTCAGAGGGTGCTGATCACGAAGTTCTGTACTTTCACAAGTCTGAGATTATGTGCAACCCTGGATACAGCATATGCATGAATATGCTGAACATAGTCCACTGTTCGCATTTGTTCACATACAAGTATACACTACCCTGCAATGATAAGGCTTGTACTGATAACTCCAAACCTATAAAGGGTAATCACCTTTATCAAGGACAACAGCAGACCTGAAGTGTACCATATGCCATTATAAGCTACCTTCTTTGCCATGTACACTGTTCAGAATGATGATCTAAAGTCATCACAAGCTGCTGCATTTCTTTTGACAACTCTCTCATGTAACGGACTTTAACCTCCAGAGTGTTCAACCATATCTGAGTTAAGAAGCTCTCCTTTTTTGATCTGTGCCATGCCTGTAGGTATTCCTGTCTCTCTGCAAGAGTGCGAGTGAGGATTTTTTCTGTTCTTGGTCCTCCATGAAATCTGTTTGAAGGTAAAGTGTTTTCCCTTCAAACCTTAATGTCCAACAGTACACAAGAGGGGCCAAATCCATTAGCATATGCGGGGGTAGTGTAGCAGATACTGAACATTTGGGTTTCATGGTTATGTCTTCATATTCTCCATAGTATCTGTAGCGAAAAGCTCTATGAGGAAAGTTAAGAAGTCAGCCATGACTTTGTTCACAGTTGGTGCTGTGCAGTACTCTACTATGTCAAGAAGTAAGAGTAAACACTAACCACCTTTCATCATACATGGAACTGTGTGTCCTACCATTATGGGAAGGAGACGTAGTAGGCACCATGCTTGTGCAGCAGTCTGTTGACTTTGAATGTGCCCAAGACAGAAGACATCGGACTGGCTTGTTCTTCACATCACTATCACCATATGGAAATGTTTGGATGATGTGTTGAAGTATTGCCAAAGTGAAGTAACCTTGCTCAACACAATGTTTGACAGTTAACTGAATCACTTCAGGGATAAGCCCTTCAAATAGATCATGGGCAATATCACCTACCAAACCATCTGTTACATGAAAGTACTGTAGGTGATTAAATGGAGAATCTTTCTTGAGTCCATACACACGAGCCAGATCGGATTCTGAGCTATATTTTCAAGTTGCTGCCTATATGCCTCTTTTTGTCCTTATCTGGCAGTTTGTCAAGGTTGTTGAAGTGGAGTTTAAGAGTTTGTGATGTTACATTACACCATCTACAAACACGCCCACTATGGAAATGTACTTGATATCCGCCAATCATATGTGCACCCTAAATTGTCTGCACTAATGAATGAAACTGTACCATACAAAGGTGTGAGCTACACCATCCTTCATAATATCGACACCTGCGATTCCAAAGTCTGAATGTCCCGTAACAGCGGTGCTAATATTGCATCCAAAGTGTACTCTTTATATGGGGATGCCCAAGCACAAAGTTGCAAAGTTGTATTCACTGAAGTTTGATCGATTACTTTGGGGAAATGTTGCCCAAAGGTGAATAGACAGCCGCAAATTTCCATCTGCTTGACTTTATTCACCAGCGGGTTGGCCACACAGGAATTCATCAAATACAACTGTATTTGTATTGCCGTGTCTTTTGTAGAAAACAATTCATTGTTTTTGAAGTGAATTCCATCACAGAAATCCCCCATGTGTCATTCACAGAAAATGGCCATTAATACTTCTGCAAACACATCATCTTTCTTCAGCAAAGCTTTAACGGTATCTATAACAGATACATACTGAAATGTCTCATCTACTCCCTTTTCATTTGCCCTAAAAATATTCCACTGGTTGAACATAATCAAAATGCTCTGCTGCATAATTTCCAATGAAAACTGTGTTGAGAGCTATTGAATGCCCTTTCATACTGGGATTCACTTAAAAGGCCCGACTGGTTCAATGCTTCATGTTCAATACCATTTTCCTGCATAATATTCTTTGCCTTGGCTGACACGTCTTCACGAAAACTTTTGATGATTTCTGAAACATTTCTTGCTACAAAACTGCATGCTTCACTGGATGTTTTATGTTCTTCTCTTAAACCTAACAGAAGTGCACCCACTTCACGATTCGCATCAATTTCTACAATATCATCATCTTCAAATCCATTTTGCATAGGTCCGTCATTAATGCCTTCATCATCTCTTAAATTATTAACAACTGCTGGGTTTGGATCTTGAATGCATCGTGTAGTACAATGTTCCATCCAAAATTCTGAGTGTTTGGATTTGATGTGTCTTAAATACTGTCTACTAGTGGTGTGCAACTTCTTACAACCATTAATATCACAGTGAAAAGGGTTTCATTGTGACCATGCCTGTAGTGTTTTATGAGTGTTAAAAATCTCTCTGTGGTAAACATGCAAATACTACATGTAAATCTCATACTGCCCGTTTTATAAAATGATGTCTTTGAGAGGAAACAACAAATCTATAGCATGCATGTAAACTATATGTTTGCAAGTACATGAACATCTAAATCTCACTTTTTCTGAACCAATCAATAATCAAATGCAAGCTAGGGAGCATTGACTACAGACATTTTCACATTTATATTTGTATAGAAAGGGACAGGATAGTTAATAATAATCCAGAAGTAAAAGGCTCATATTCTTCATCCTCATCTAAGTTCCATCATGAGATTGATATCTTACCTGCAAATTGTGAAATAAAAAGTCAGTGAACTTAACAATGGAGCATCACATGTGTGCAAAATCTATATATGGGCAAGTCCAAGGTATTGTGCACCTCACGTATGGGACATTTACTGATTTGAACCCTCCGAAAAGTAAACAAAACTATCTTGGATTTTCTAAATATTCACCAGTATGGTTGATATTTTTGATAAAAATAACTTACGGTTTACGTTTTATTAGGTGGTTTCAAACTGCCTCGATCACAAGAATCCCCGTTAAATTACGAGAACTTTTTAAGGCTAGAAAATACCCGTTAATTATTCCTGCATTCACACCACCCCGAAACACATCCTTCGGGATAAGTTCCCGAAGTTACGAGCATGCGCAGTGTGGTCTGATAAGCAGGCAAGGCGGGAGATTCAAAATCACTAGCCCAGCAGCCACCCACGCCGCCGCGCCCAACGACACGCTGGGCTAAAAGTTCCCGTAATTTGCTTTCACATCGCCAAAATACCTGCGACCTTGGAAAAATCCCCATGAAAGTTCTCGTAATTTCGCCAAGTACCTACTATTTAGCGGGTATTTTCTTTCGGGGATATTACGCGTAGTTTGCTTTCACATTACCAAAATACCTGCTATTTCTGATCGGGGTAAATTTCCCGATCAGAGAATACCTGGAACTGGCGAACTTCGAGGCAGCCTGAAACCACCTATTGACGAAACATAACAAATTACGTATGGGACCACAGAGAAATGAGATTTTACAAA
>JAPZVO010002119.1:0-11034 GCA_029962745.1 Echinometra lucunter | reverse complement strand
TTCACTAGTGATGTAATTCCATATACATGTATCTTACCTTTGATGGATCTCTATTTTGGATAAATAAACAGCATACATGAAGTTTGGACTCATTTTGGTAAACCTTTTCCAGTGTCAAGAAATGTGATACAACATCAATTTTTCTGATGCAGTATCTCTGGAATTCTTTGTCAATATTAAAATTTTCTTCTTCATCCATCATGGTCTAAAATTATGCTTTTCCTGTGTATCTATCAATCAGAATATTTTTGGTACAATTTGAGAAATCATGGATTAATATTCCATTCTTTAGAAAATGGAACTATTATGATAAGTTTGGTCACCCATCATACCTGCACTGTATAAAAGGTTTTCAGCTGACAAGTATAAATTAAGTTTATACTTGTCAAGGTTTGTTCAAAGTGTTTTTTGAAAGTGTAGTTCTAACAGATGATCAATCCATTTTTCCTTCCGATCCTTGCCATTTTTCGTTTCATTTCTCCTTCACTCTTTCTTCTCTCTATCTCTCCCCCTCCCTCTCCCTTTCTCTCCCTCTCTCTTTTCTTAAAGATAATTAATTAAGATGATTAGAATGCAAAAGGACATGAAACACATCGCCATACAAGAGAAATATTCACGTACCCTGACAAGATAGCCCCCAAATCTTGTAATGAGTTGATTTCCAATGAGGCCATTTTTTTCTTTTCTATCCTTTGTTCTACATTTACATCCACATTATTTCTTTAGTAAAAAGCATGGACAAAAAAAATAAACAACCAAAACAAACAAACTATAAATGAATGATAAAGGCAGTGAAACCTGTATATATAGAGACCACCCAGGGAAGATAAGAAAATCAGTCTTTATGAGCAGGTGGTCTTTATGACAGGTTCCATTAATACACAATTCAATGGGAAAAACTATTCAAGGGAAACAGAAATTGTGGTCTTCATAGACAAGTGGTTTTCTTTAAAGGTGGTTGCTAGGGCTGTTACCGATCCGAATGGAAGTTCGCCGAACATGGCACTTCCGAACAGGACCGAACCGAACCGAACTCAAAGGCCCGGTTCGGGAGTTCAGCAGTTTCTAACACAGGATCATTAATTTGGCCCTCAGGAGGACCTTGTCCTGAATTCATTATGCTTTTAAAATTGGAGATACACCTTGACTTTAGTAAAAATTAATACATACATTATTGTGTAAGATTTCATGAAATTCATGTTTTAAAAGTTTTTCTTAAATAAAAAATAGAAAACCACTAAATACAGCTTGTGTCTCATCTCTCCTTTCATTCTGATAAATTTCATATTTGCCACCATGAATTTTAGTTCTTTAAAAAAAAAAAAAAAAAATCATGTTAAAAGCTTGAAAATGTGCCTAAAGATACTTAAGATTGTAATCGATCGTAATAAGATTGTAATTGATTAACAATCGCAATCGATCATAATACTAAGTAAAAAAACTGCTTTATTGATAATTCTTTTCATATTTTCATTCCTCTCCTTTATTTTAATTTTCTCAAACAGTCCCCGCATTGAATCGATCCATCAGGACAGGGGAATCGTCCTAGATCAACACATTTCTGGTAACAGTCTTGTAGGTCCACGAGTCCTCTAATTCTGCAAGTGGAAAATTTGGGGTGAAAAATGTAAGGCAATTAAAAGAACACACAGTTTTCAAGACCTTGTGGCAGATAAGCCCTGTGCTTAACAAGTTATCCAACAAAGTCTACTATACTACTACTACTACTAGACAGTGGTTCATAACAAGGGAGTCATCTGGGGTATTTCAAGGGATGATGAAGATGTCATTATAAAGTAAAATAAAATTATACACTACAATTGCATCACAAGGTTAGATAGTCATCCTAAATGTACAGTGTGTATACTGTTTTTCAAAGAAAAAAGGAAACATGTCTTTTTTTTTTTAATTGACTTTTTAAAAATTTTAACAAAAGGAAGCAAGTGATAAGCGATATTTTCTGTGAAAGAGCAAATGTGTCTGCGATTTGTACTGACATCAATGGAATATCGTCATGTCTTACCTAACATATCTCCAGCAGGAATAGTGTTTATACATAAAATTTGGCCAGAAGAAGAGCATACTAGATAAAATATTGAACGTTAATAACTCAAATTTAGTTGGTATGCCACTTGTTTCCTTTCATCAAAGTTGGGAAGTGATAGTTACTGCTGTTTTTCTTGATACTGTATGCCAAGATAACAACAGCACAGCTGACAGTCAAGAAAAATAAGCAAGCATTGTGTCATTTTTATGTCAATGTGACCTGCTTTCTTCATACATACATTCTTCTTTCAATACCCCTTATCCTGTCTATGCACTTCAAATTTAACAAAGACTTGTTATTCTAGTGTACAATTACATGTTAGTCTTAAGAAGATCTTTCATTTGTACAGTACATGTTTTTCAATTTTAATACAGTGATGACCTTTTATCCTGTACATTGTATACCATTATAAAGCATGTATTTTCATATTACCTTTCCAGCATACTGTAACTACAGTGTACCCAGGTCTTACAAATTTAAATGTAAATACAGCAGAAATAGAGTAGACCCTTCATTTTTCATGACAAGTAGCTGAAGTGCATTCAATTTATAACAGAGTTTCATATGTGAATCTTAATTTTGCATGTGTATATCTATTTACGATGTGATCTTAATGTCTTTTAAGTAATAGCTTTTACATATAAATATACAATGACTCTACAATTCATACTGTAATAGAGACATATGAGCGCACAATTATATTGGATGGATGAGCACAGTATTAAAAATGAGGCAGCATTTATTCTGATAGAGCACCCGTCTCTCTTTTACCTTCTGTGGGCTTTCATCTTTATTTTCCAAGTGCCCTTAAGGCCCGGGCTTAGATATACATGTAAAGGGCAGCTGGGACTCTCTCTAATGCAATACACTTCTGTCAAAGACTCAAGATGGAGATGGGTGTTGGAGTTTGCATCACATCTAAGTGAAAGACGTCAAAGTCGGGAGAACGAGGGTGCATTATTTGCTTGACTTTGACAGGGTTTTATTATCGAAAATTAATGTGTGTGCAGTGTACATGTACATATGTCTAAGATACATGTACATGTTTTTCTCATGTTTTAAGGGGTGCACTCCATTTTAATATTTCTTTACTTTTCTTTTTTTCTTTAATTTTCATTAACTTCATAATACCCCTGCATTTACATCAACATTCTTTACTTTTCATTTTTTCCTTTAATTTTTCATTAACTTCATAATACCACTGCATTTTCATCTACATGTATTACTGGATTGAATTATTGCAAACAGTAACATGTACACATACATGTATGTGCACCAGAAAAATTAACTTAGTGATCAAAGTACATGACTCCATCTATTTACAACTTTATTTCAATTATCATACATGTAGTTCATACAGGATATGTATTTGGTTGAAAAAAAAACAAACACTTTCATGATGGCTAAAAATTACATCTACACATGTCCAGGCAATTCATAGATGTACATGTGTATCTGAGGTCTATAAATTTACATGTACATGTAAAGTAAGCGTATCTTTCCAGCTAAACTACACTTTACACAGTAACATAAGAGATACCATCAATCTTACGACCAGTTGTAACTCTTTAGTACATGGTTTGCCATAGACTTACGATTGATATCAATCGTAAGATTGATTGTATTTTTATGTTACAGGGCCCAGGTATCACAAATACTCTCTCTCTCTTTCCTTTCTCTCTCTCTCACTCTATCTACATGTATCTATCTCTCTCCCTCTCTCTCTCCCTTCCTTCTTCTCTCTCTCTCCCCATCTCCATCTCTCTTTCATGCCACCACAGGTTTTTTTTCTAATAGCGGCATGTCAAATCATCTATCACATTTGATATTTCAATTACAAAGTAAGTAACCCTCACTCAAATTTGACCTGCTTCCGGTGCGGCATTAGCACTACTACACCACGGCCAAGCAAAACACAAGAAAAAATTTCATTTGAAAAAGTGAAGGGCCATTGTGAACAAAGAATATTTGAATACCATCTCTCATCACAATTATCCTTTGAAAGAAGAAACACTCTTTACTTGGACAATGGTACTCTTGTAGGTAGATGTACACAATGATGAAACGTCCATGTTTCATCAAAATTTCATACGGTTCACAAATTTGTGTCTTATGGTGTACATTATTTACTACGTGCACTCATTTAATCTAAACAATTATTACTTTGTATTTCTAAACCATACATGTACATTGCCCACACGTTGCAAATGTAGATTTCAAGGATTTCAAACTTTCTTTCAAAGTGGTACATTGTATGAATGAAATTGCATAGTGATTCAATTTCATTAAAGTATAAAAATATTCCTCTACCATTACTGAGTGAGTCTCTACGATTACATCACCCAAAAATATAAGCTCAAGTATTTTTTAAAACAAATATTGCATTCATACACAATTGTGTGCTAAATTACTGCAAAAGCAAATAATACTGTCCTTATTCAGTCATACCATATGCTTTCCCCATCCTTTGTTTGTACATGTCATTCTCATTTACCTTCACTTTTAAGGAAGACTTTAGATCTTCCAAGGACATTCTGATAATAAATTATATGAACATGCCCAAATAATTACATTTATTAGGGCACCAGACCTCACCGGGGGGGGGGGGGGGGGGGGGGGGGGGGGGGGGGGGGGGGGGCTGAGAATTTCTTATGGGTGGTGCAAATCTTGTAAATTTGATTAAATTTTTTTTTTTAAATATGGGTACAAAATTATTGTAGTGCACATACATGTACCTCCATTAAAGAGAACTGTTGCTGGGCTAGCGCCATGAGCATCCTTGGATGGTGTGTGTGTGTGTGTGTGTATGTGCACTCCACAAGTTTCCACCACTATCATTATTTTATTTCTATAATCTTTCAAATTTAGAATGTGTAGTTTAAATGCGTATGTGCTTCCATGATGAAAGTTTTACAGGATGCTGTTCCCTTACAAGCACATCTGGTATCATCTGCCTTTCAAATTAGATTCCAGGCACTCAGTTCACACAAATGGGCCCAGGTGTCTTTGGGTAATTTGTTTTAATGAAGAGAAGAAAATGATCACTACATCGGCAAAGGAGAGTGGCCAATTTCAGACCAATTTCTGAGATAATTAGATTGTAAATATTTTGTCACATGTCACTCTTGCATCTTCACTGGGAATGATGAATACTTAAAGCTGACCATGTGGATGTTTCGTACTTCTTCCCGTAGAATGTATTTACATGCATGTACATTGTACACGTAGGTTGCGTTAATTTCCTGCATATAGAGTACAGACATACATGTACATGTACGGTATATGTGTACATGCACTTCCAATAGGAAGAAAAGAAGACTGGGCTGATGACATGTATATGAGATGAAAAATTATCAAATAAATATCAACTGGCTGCATGTGTACACTGTACATGTATGTCTGATCTTTGCAGCATAGTTTAGCACAACATACATGTGGTTGTCTTCATAATTTCTTTTGACAGATTAGCCGATGCAAATTTTATGCCCACTTACATGTACTCACCAATGCAATGTCGTGAATTTGTGTAAAATGATTCTAAGACTGTGTATGTACATGTACATGTATGTACAGTGTACAAAATTATATTACAGACTATTAAAAACGTGGAACTTCTCAGTTCAAGACCTCTGCTCCACCACCGAGCCACTGTGCCTCCAAGATAAAGTGAAAATTCAGAAATTTCAGGGTTGGTGGTGGGGTGGGGGGGGGGAGTTACATGTAGGCACCATAAAAAAAAAATCTGTACAATTTGGTACATGTACATGTAGCCTGTATATGCTTTGTATTCTTTCATAGTGGAGGGTAATTCAAAGAAGTTTTTAACTACATAAGAACCATATAAGAACCAAAAGTTAATGCATAGAGAATCAAAAGGGGCCCCTTAAAGGGAAAAGCTGGTGTCTTGAAATGGTTGAAGAATGACTTTCAGACTTTGATCACTTCCATGCAATGTTGTTTACAGACTGTGAAATCCAGGGATATTCATATTTTCAGCATAAAAACGTTATAATACTGTTTCGAAAAGTGCCCTACATGTATATTAAGATTCGGATGAAGAATGGTCTGATCTGAATTGGCACTTGACCTGATTTTGTGCATAAAGAGAGAGCAATAATCTCTCTTCTGAAAGGCATGAAAAAAAATAAATTGCACAGTTTGTACTTTAATTCTTGTAAAACATGAAAATTCAGATATACAAGTAATGGGGTAAGAAATGGAAGAATGAGAGAGAGAGAGAGAGAAAGAGAGAGAGAGAGAGAGAGAGAGAGAGGGGGGATAAAAAAGGAGAGAACGAGAGAGAGGTCAGAGAGAGGGGAGAGGAGAGAGAGGGGGATAGAGGGAGAAAGAGGGGAGAAAGAGTGGGGGAAAGACAGATGAAGAGAAACAGGGGGAGAGAGAGAGAGGAAAGGGGAGAGAGAAAGGAAAGAAAGAGTGAAAGAGAGTGGAAGAGAAAGAGAGATGGAAATATTGAAAGAGGAAAAGCTATTTGTGAGAAAGATTGTTAAAGGGGCTACCCAATGCTGAAATAATGTTAGTTCATTTAAAAGAGCATGATTTCATCAGCAGAAAATCATCTGCCTAAATTTTTTTTAAGTCATGTTGCCAAGGAAAGCCCCAAATGTGGTAAGATTTCAGGATATTTTTGACCCCTCAGCTGTGTCGCAGTTTCAACTGGGTACCCACAATGACGTCAAAGTGCTAACCTTGTCGCGCAATTCTTGCAAAATGCACGCAAGGTATAATACATATTGTACAGTCTAGCGCGCAGCACAATTGCAATGTGCGAAGCTGGGTAACCACTTTTACGTCCTACCTCATACTCAAATTTTTTGGTCAACTCGTGACTTTTTGTGAGAAAATTAGCCAAAATGCATTGATTTCGATTGAAAATCATCGAGAATTCTATTCTCGATCATATATCAAAATTTTTTTTACCATTGTGTACATGTAATCACTTTAAAATTAGAGGGAGAATACCACAGACTGGAAAAGAGGGAGCGAGAGAAGAAAGGACAGAGAGAAGGGGAGAAGACAGTAGAATCTGGAAGATATACTGTAGGAGAGCTACATGTTGGTAACTACACTGCAGCGAAAGGGGAAATAAACATGATTAGGAAATTGTCTAAGGGTGATAAATAATGAGATCTTGGAGAGGAGCGATTAAAATGGAAAAAATATGATCAAATTTAATACATACACCTGTACATGTACATGTACATACAGGAGAAATGAAAGATTAGATGTATATCTCATCTTCTTTTCATTCTCTTGCAAAATGGCACTCCTTCTTATTTTGTATATATTGTACAATACAATGCAAGGCATGAATATATCATCATAAAAGTACTGGTACTCCAGTTCATTCTCAAAATGCAAACTACATGTACATGTTATTGTTGGATTTCTTTTTAATAACGGTGCCATAATTCTCAAATGATCTTCTCTTCATTAAATTGCTTTTGAAAAAAATGTAGATGCTGGAATGAGCATTATTTGGGTAGAATCAACTGCGCCAAAGGAATGCAATAACACCAAGGTTGAGTGAGCCTGTTAACACGGTCCACTGAATCCCAGTGGATGAGACCCAGCCAGGGGGGCATAATGCGAACAGAATAAAACGTTATATTGCATGTAGTATCAGAGTCCATACACTGTTGTGCACAGTTGTCGATGGTCGTGCTTTATGCCTCTGCTGCATTAAGCTGTCATATCTCATTATTGCGTTTTTGGGGTACTATTGTGTTAAAAAACTCTGTCACTTTTGATCATTAATAACTCAAAAGCCATAACTCATATTAGGTCCATATTTTTTACACTGTAAAGTTAAAGGATGTCTTACATGTATTTATTTGGATTCATTTTTTTGAAGTTTCCTTCATCAATATTTGTAAGATAATGCTTTGTATATATAATTAGATTTACTTTTTTTAAATTGAGGCCACTGCGTGTGTGTGGGTGTGTGTGTGCGTGCGTGTGTGTGTGTGTGTGGGTGTGTGCGCATGTGTGTGCAATGAATTTAGAGCAAGACAAATGCACTTGTGTATAGCAGCTGAAATTCCACTGCACCTCTATCACGCAATCACTAACAAGATTATAAAGCATAGTTTTCATGTGCATGCGAACGATTTGCAATGGATGAGATTGTTGAAAAAATGGCAAATTCCAAAAGTTCGCCAAACATGAGTGGGGTTTCAGAAGAGTCTGCAATTGGTTTTTTTAGGATTTTTTTATTCGGCAGTAATTTCTTGCAATCGTTTCCCACTTCTTGGAAAAAATTCATGACGCTTCAAAACCCCTGCGCATGTTTGGCGAAATTTTGGAGCATGAAATGCAAATGTTGGACTTTGCCATTTAAGAATTCTTATTTTTCACAAGTGCTCAGCTAAGAAAAAAACATTTTTTACTCCAGATTGTTAAAGATAAGTTTGAGTTCTGAGAGGAAGTGAACGATTAGTATGTGAGTTTTCTCAGTCTATTTATGTCAGTTTGGAAGAATGTCATAGTAGAAATGTACCCTGAAAAGAACTACTCCTCAAATGCCCTCATGCTCAAAATTATGACAAGAAACCCTTTAGTGTTCAGCCAAAATATTTGTGTATAGTCCCACATACTCATTTCTGTGTGAAGTGCATGCTCTTTTCAACAAGATTAAGTTGATTTTTTTTTAAATCATTGTGATGATTTCAAAACTTCATAGTATACATAATTTTTTATACTAAACTGGGTTCCACAAGAAACTTATCACTTTTTCAGAGTGACGCTCACTAAAATCTACTACATCAAAATTAATCATATTTATACACAGATATGCTACAATTCTCCTTATGATGCACATTTGAAAATTTTGAAGATCAGTTTTGCCATAAAGGAGAAAAATCTGATGAAATTGTTGAAGATCACTTTTTAAAAATCACAGGAACTGCTTGCTGAGAACCTCCACGAAAGGCCACCTATTCAGAACATTCCAAAGCTGTTCATTCAAGTGCAAAGGCTGGTTATTGTTACTGCTGTACTGCCCATTGCTCATACCAAGCTCCGTGCCTGGGAGGCAAGCAATTTTTGTGATTTTGAAAAATTACCACTTGCCATTTCACCTATTTTATTCTTTTTTGACTCAACAAAACGTAAAAATTTTTAGCTGTGCTTGATAAGGAGTATTTTAACTAATCTCTGCCCAATTATAATTCATTTAAATGTGTGGGATTTTAATGTGTGTCACTGTGAAGAAGTGATACACTGTAAGTTTCTTTTGATGCTCAGTTTACTTGATCAACTTTTCCAAAAAGCATTGAAAGAAGTTCTTTCACATCACAATTACATGGCCAGAACTCTCAAGTTTATCTTTAAAGAGTGTAACATTGCACATGTGCAGCTATATTGTACAGCTTAGATTACAGCCATATTTTTAATTGCATCCTTTTTTTGCCAGACTTGCTGGTAGTTGTGCCAAGACACAAACACGGCCTTATTAAGTCATTTTAAATTCTTAATTTTGCAAATAAATAGCTCAGAATATTAGAACACAACAAGTATGTACAGTACACATGTATGCATGTTCATAAAGATGCAACTGTTTATGATATCCATGACAACAACATGATGATGACGATGATGATGACATGATAACAATAACAAGGATGGTGATGACTCACAGCATTTCTTTGCTGTCAGATTTCTGTAAGAACACATTCAAAGGCTCAGGCTCCTCCAAGGGTCCAATGAAGTCAGTATTTACACATCTGTTTTTTTGTACATAAAAAAGCTCATCTGAGGCATGATTTGAAGTGTTCTACACTGCCGATCTTACAAAGTAAAGAAGAGAACGTGTTCCACAGACAAGGTGTAGTTTGTAGACACAAACCCTGGTCAGTTGAAACATGTATGAGAGTATCTGAACTATGAGACTAACTGAGTTCCATACTCCAACTGCTCCTTAAACAGTAGAGACTGCCAAAAACTAGGCTCTACTCAAGGTTTATGAAATTGTGCTTGGTTTGGATTGGTTTTATTTTCTGTAATATTAAAAAGACATCAAATACAAACATAGAAGACAAACAAATAAATACCGGTATTTATAAACAAATTTGTAAATCAAAGTTCAAATAAAGTACAACTGGAAAAGCTCCTTTCAGAGGCATTATTAAAATGACTATGTTCTTCCTAAAGGTCCAGTAAATACATAAGTGTTAAAAATAAGGTCTGTGTATGGAGACTAGGCGAAGGTGAATTGGATGATGAGTGTGTAATCTCCACATCCCTTGAGATGCATTATGGGTACCTGGCGAGTAGGACCAGATGAGCGCAAGGAGGACGAAAACAGCACTGATCAATGAGGGAATCATTTATTACCCAGAAGCGAGATCATAGAGGACCTTGAACATGAGTTCAGTTGCAGGATTTTGAATTCAATGCTGTCAATTCATCAGGCATACATGTATGGTACTGATGGTACATGATGTACATAAAGGAACATCTTGTAATACAAGTACATATTATAATAATAATAATAATAATAATAATAATAATAATGGATATTTTTATAGCACACGTATCCACCAAACAAAGTGCTCAAGGCACTCCATGTAGGTCTTCTTCATTAAATGGTTCAAGACTTCAAGTTCACAGATTTAGTGAATTTCATGTGAATCTACATGTACATGAAAGTCTGAAGAAAAAAAAAAATCTTCACAGGAGCTTTTACGGGATGTTTCATAGAATGACACTCCTAAGAAAGAACAGAGTACATGTATGCAGCTTGAAATATTGAGACCTTTTTCTCATCATCTTATTTAAACTCTTGCCAAAAGAATACCCAACAGTCATTTTTAGGACTAACCCCCCCCCCCCCCCCTCCCCCATGATGCATCCATAAACTTTAACTCATTCTAAAAATGAGATTCCTCTTGAAAACTCCTTAGTGGTTGTTGTTGCTTTTTCTCCTTTTTTTGAATTCTGAAATTGCTATTCAGAGATTATCACATCAA
>JAPZVO010002118.1:0-11039 GCA_029962745.1 Echinometra lucunter | reverse complement strand
AACTTTGGTTAACATCGGCAATTTTCTGGCTTTCGGAAACACGAAAAATGCGTATGTGCACCTCTAGACCAGGTACTGTTAACCTCAACACGCCCTATCCGTCTGTGCTTTTTATTCTAAATAGCGCCCTCTAAATGCTGTGCCGCGCAGATTTAAGAATGAAATTTTCTTAAGGAGCTCAATAAGTTCGCATTTCAAATATTGAGCCAGTGATTTTCTGAACATATATAGTGTAAGGCTTCTTGGAGGGACCATAAACTTGGAAGATTTGGAGTGAAGTGTCTCAGGCAGACATGGTTAAAAAGCACATCTCAGGCTCAGGTTTGCAGATCATTACTGTAAATGCTGTTATTTTGCATGATTAAATGTTTGTGCTGAGCGACCGAAGAACATATTCGCAGGTTTTTAAATTTGCGCTGCACAATTACTTACTCGCAGTAGTGCAAAATTTGATTTGATATTTCAACACATATGAAATTGTGCTTAATATTTTCGCAATTTTTAGAAGTCATGCCTGCTGAAAATAGCGTGATATCCAAGAAAATTAATGTACCGTGAATATTTTTGGATTTACAGTAATGGTTTTATTTCAGGAGATATGGTTTTGACATCTACAGCCAGTAAGGTCATTTTTCCAGATCGAATAGTGGGCACGGAAAATCCAGGGATGCCTCTTTTCAGACAAAAGTAGGAATTCCTACTTAAACATATATTTTTGTCCACAGAAAACACCTTTTTGGTGTACAAAAGGGCCCATTTTAGATGATTTTCCTGCTTTTTTCATCAATTCTAAGTGGCAGCCATGAAATTATTGTTTTCCATATATGCTCATTTAAGGCTTGTTCATATATGAAGTGGATAACCCCGTCCTAAATCCCCCTTGGTTTTTCTTCAACCCATAGCAGTATGGAGATATTGAGGTCTAAATTAATCATCTTCAATCCTCAAATTGGCAATACAAATTATTTTCTTCCATGCTCACATAGCTTGAAAAAAATAAATATGGATATATCATAAACCCAAATGAAGTATAATTGTAAAATTTAATCGGAAATTGCCAATTTGAACACAGAAATAGTGATTATATATTATTCACTGCATTGCCAATTTAAAGAGTTTAATGATTAGTCACTGTTAAACTGCTCTAATTCAAGAATGCCACATCATACGATGATGGAAATGGGCTCAATTTTTTCAGTGCATTTTTCTCTTTCTGCTCATGTATGATATGTACTGCCCAACATTCTGGACCAACAGATACTGCAAAAGTGTCTCCTAAAGGTGACACTGTACATCTATGGGTTATGAAGCGGCAAAAAGATGTGGACCACTCAAGTTGGTCCACACCTTATAAAGTTGGCTCAAAATGTGATGTCATGGCTTTGTGCAACTTTTGACAAAACTGCCTGGCATTTGGAGTTGGTGTGTTTATGTTAGTCTCATTATCAAAGTGGCTTGGGGGGTGTTTCACAAAGACTAAGGTTGATTCAAATCGCTCTTCACTATAGCAGGCCATTCATGCCACTGTTTGCTTTCACCATCGGTCTCTCAAGGGATGGGCAAATCATTTTCACAAATTTGAGGAATTTACATGCTTTGTTTTCTTCATCAACGAACTTATGAAAAATTGTCAATGCTGCAGATTTGTGATCATGATTTGCAAATCCTTTGAGAGATCCATTGTGAAAGAAAACAATGGCATGAATGTCCAGCCATAGTTCAGTGCAATATTAGTCAATCTTAGACCTTGTGAAACACCCCCTTGGTTGACTGCATCATGCTCGAACACAAACACAAACACATACAAAAGAAAACCCAAAGGGATTTGCTACTGGATATGTGAATGAGCTTTTATAATGGTAGTGATTCCAACTCTTCCTCTCATCCCTCTAAACATCAGTGAGCTGTACAGAGATGGATGATATCCATGATCATATGCACTGGTGTACTCATGAGGGAGGGGCATTTGCCCCCCCCCCCCCCCCTTAGATAAAATTCATACATGGTTTATTTCTCATTTTTTACCAGTGGTTTACAGATATTGCTGAAATGACACAATTTTTCTGTTTTTTCCCCCCTCACTTTCCCCTGTAACTTCTACTTTTTATGCATTTGTTTAAAAAATAAACATAGCTTGTGGGGCCACATCTTGACTGTTATCTTCAATATCCACATTCACCCCACCCCCCCACCCCCTCTTAAAAACACAATTGCCCATTATGCCTCTCGGTGTGATGCGTGTGTCCCCCCCCCCCCTAAAGTTTTTGCTTATTACGGCACTGATCATATGCGATGCTCACTGCCAAAAGGACCTTGACGTAAACATTTGTTATCTCTATGCTTCCCACACACATTGTATCTCTCATTGATTTGCATTTGTCTCTGTCATAGACTTGATTTAACTGTGACGATGTAATGATGGATTAGGGGAGATGCATTTAATTTGGCAGAAATATATTGCAAATCTTTATATTACAGGGCACAGGTCTTACAACAAACTCCCATGAAATCTTTTTGCCCATTTATGTTTTAATGAGATGTGGACTTAAAATCGTCACATGAAAGCCATAACGGCATTAACAAACTCTTTGAGTTTGATGATGTGATTGCATTTAGCACCTTACTGCCTTTCAGCAGGCCCTATTCACTTTTTATGGAAAAGAGAATTATAAGTTCAAAGTTAAAGTGTAATCTAATCAAGTAACTAAACTGAGCCTCAAACGAAACTTCACTTCTTCCGAGTGACACACATTAAAATCCAAAGCATTTAAATGAATCATAATTGGGCATAGATTAGTTAAAATACTCCTTGCCAAGCACAACTTTAAAAATATCAGAATTGTTGAGTCAAAAAAGAATAAAATAAGGTGAAATCACAAGAGGTAATTTTTTTTTAAATCACAAAATCTGCTTGCCTCCCAGGCATGGTGCTAGATATGGACAATTGGCAATACAGTGATAACAATAACCCGCCTTTGAAACTGAATAAACAGCTTTGGAATGTTCCGAAAAGGTGACCTTTCGTGGAGGTTCTCAGCGAGCAGTTTCTGTGATTTTTTAAAAAGTGACCTTCAGCGATTTCATCAGATTTTTCTCCTGTATGGCAAAACTGATCTTTAAAATTTTCAAATATGCATCATAAGGAGAATTGTAGCTTATCTGTGTCTACATATGATTAATTTTGATGCAGTAGATTTTAGTGAGCGTTGCTCTGAAAAAAGTGATCAGTTTCTTTTGGAACCCAGTTTACTTTCTGTGATCCAATTATTCAAATCAACCATTTGCACAAGGAAAATCTTTTAAAATGAATTTATTGTTACATGATTTGTAATTTCTAGTCTGCAAGAACTCGCAGATTGGGTAACATTACTTGTGTTTCTATCTCTTTGGTCTATTTTGATTAAATTTTTCTATTCTGTTTGACTTTGTGCACTGCCTAATGATATAAAATCATTTTCTAAGATATAAGAGTAATACTGTGTACTGTAGTCCATTCTTACTCCAGAACTTAAAGATGCTAGGTCGTGGGCTTTCATGGGGAATGGATCATAATTTTCTGACACCAGACTTTGTGAAAAATACCTGCAATAGAGCTTCGTTTCTGGATCACAGCAAAACAAGCTGTCCCATCACAAACATTCTTCAGCCTGCTTCGGGCACTCTCGGGTCAGGGAAAGTGAGATAAAGTGAGACTTTGCCATATGGGGAAAGGGTGAAGTATACAGAGCATTACATAAGGTCTGTTGGTCATAAAACTCACAGTGATGGACAACACCTGTTACTGCGTAAGCACCCATGGTGTCAGATTCCCCATGAAAGCCCACGACCTAGCATCTTTAAAACCATTCCTTGGATTTTGCAGCATTTTTCTTTTTTATCAAATTGAATGCATTAACCCATGAATTTATTTAGTCATTAATTTGTTGTAAATTGATATAATGCATTCTTGCCAGCATGATGAACTACACACGGTATTTATTTTTGTGACAGAAATTATTTTTTTTTTAATCATCAATTCCTCGCTGACACTTGATATTAAGAAGGCTTATGTAAAACCCCTCGTCATGTTTATGTGTTATGTTAAAATGTATATGGGGACGATTTTGTCTAATAAAATGGTGCTTTAAAAAAGCAGTTACCTACAGCATTGAAATGTCTTTATTATTTAAAAAATATACCAGTACGTGATGATGATGAAGAGGATGAAGATAGGGGTGATGATGATGATGATGATGATGATGGTGATGATGGTGGTGATGGTAGTGATGGTGGTGATGATGGTGATGATGATGGTGATGATGGTGATGATGGTGGTGATGATGGTGATGGTGGTGGTGGTAATGATGGTGGTGGTGGTGGTGATGATGATGATAGTGGTGATGATGGTGATGGTGATGATTGTGATGATGGTGATTATGATGATGGTGATTATGGTGGGATGATGATGGTGATGATGGTAATGGTGATGGTGATGATAGTGGTGATGGTGGTGAATGAAACTAAACAGCGTGAAAGAGCATAACTAGAGAGAGAGAGGGGGGGGGGGTTATAGCAATATAATGAGGTATAACTTTTAAAGTAACTGGAAAGGTGACAAGCTATTGTGTCCCCCCCCCCCCCCCCCCCCCCCCCCATGCTCAAGTTCGGATCGACGCCCATGATAGTGGGGTCCATTGAAAGTTTGGAGCAATTTTTATCTCGAGATAATTCACTGTCTCATTATGTTTTACACAGGCGTTATAGGATTTTCCGTTCACGGGTCTTGTTACAGTCGGTCCCACAGTCGGTGCAAATTCCATACCCTTTTCGTGTTTCAGATTATCGTGATTTAGGGGGCTTTTTTGTCATTTTGGGGCGTTTTTGACACTCTATTCGCGTTCCGCGCTTACCCCTGAAAAAATACCCCTTTCCCGCGTTTTTTTTCTCGCGGATGCTGTCCACTCTTCAATGGAAGTGACCCCCACCTCCCGGGGTTGGGGTACTGAAAGGAAAGTAGGCCTATGTTTTGTTTATGGTACAGACTGTATAGGGAGTCATTCTAGCTTGCGACCCTTCGTCACGACAACATTCAAATTTATCATAATGTTTAAGTTAGATCTAATGAATGTTAGTAGGGAATCGTTTATTTTGCAAAAGTGGATCCGAAGGTTTTCCAGAGCCTTTCTCATTGAGTTTTATCTCTGTTTTTTTTTTTTACCATGGACCTAAAGGCACGGTCCCACTGGCGTTTAGGAAGAGTTGCGTATGAATTGCGCACAAAATTGGTTTATATTCGTTAAACATCCGCAGTATACGTGAAACATGCTTGTATGAGTCGGTCGACATCCGCATACGTCCGTAATTATCCGCAAAGGCACGTTTTTCCGTTCCCAGGATTTTTGAGCAGCCCAAAATTTTGGCTGCGGATGAGCATCCGCCATACATACGCAATACATACGCAATACTTACGCAATACATACTAATCTATGCGCTGAATATCCGCTGTTATCCGCAACTGACGGGGGTTTTGCGGCTGGGCGGCGGAGTGGGACAGTGTGTAAAACGGATATACAGTGTGCCTATCACGTCTACATCCCGAACTAAAATAACTTGTAACGAATGCAAACAGACCTGCCACAAATAGTGCGTTTGCATTACGTCTGCTTTGTATCTGATTTGCGAACAATCCGATCCGTTTCCTCAATACATACGTTATACATCCGTGATTGTTCGTTATATGTTCGCAATGTTTGCAATACATTCGTCAACATTTACCAGTTATACTTCTCATCGGAGAGCATCCGCACTCGTATTCGCTTTTTTTCGTGAAATATCCGTTTTTATTCGTCATATCTTCGCTGTACATTATTAATATATCCGTAATTCATACTTAGAAATTTGTCATTTTTGGTCAATTTTGTTGCGGACGACAACGAACGCCCGAAATTTGTATACGCTATTCATGCGCAATTAATCCTCACACCAGTGGGACCGGGCCTTAACTTTTACTTGTCGCAAATCTATAGTAGGGATGTTTACAGTACTATTTGGAAATACATAAATATGCATTTACGGTTCATGTAAACAAAGAATCAAAGTCTGAAACCAATGTTCATTTGAAACTAAGGCCGGAATTCACAAAAGAGGTTTAACGTTAACTGTTAATTTAGTAGGCCTACCAGGTTTAACCCCCCCCCCCCCATGTTTTTTTTAGTCCATAGTTTAAACCTCCCCATGGTAAATCCATTTCTGTTTCACCAACGATGTGCTATTTAGTCCATGTTTAAACCCTGTTAACCAGGTTTAAACCTGGCCATGGTCTAAACACCGTACTAAATTTGACCCATGGTTTAATCCTGGTTTAAATCATGGACTGAGCATGCGCAGTAGAGCAGTAGCTGTCTGCTACTGCCACCTTGACATGACAGAAGCTGTCTGCTACTGTCAAGATGGCTGGCAAAAGACAGCAGGGTACAGGGAGAGAAAGGGGAAATCCTGCTTTGCATGAAGACATATATTATACAAATTTTGCAAAAAGCAAAGCATGGGATTGGGAGGACGTACAGTGCCAGCCCAGAAGGAAAAACTAGTTAGACCAGTAAGAAATTTTTACTGGTTTCCAGTTGATTTTTACTGGACCAGTTGATTTTTTAACTGGGCCAGTTAAAATCAACTGGAAACCAGTTCCATGAATTGTACTCCAGTTGAAGTAAAGTAGTAAAACCAGTTAAATTTTTTTTCATCAAACTGGTGTAACTGGTCCACTGAACAATGGCCATATTTCCAGTCAGACCAGTTGATGATTGAGCTATTTTCGTTCCGAGATAGTAATTATATATTACAAAGAAATTATTATTATCATCATCCATGTTATGTTATCATTATTATCATCATTATGATTATAATTATGGTTATGATTATTATTGTTATTATTATTAGTATTATTACTATTATTATTATTATTATTATTATTATTATTATTATTATCATTATGATAATTATTATCATCAATATCATCATTACAGTATATCAATACCATTATAATCATCATCACCGCCACCATAAATTGTTATCATTTTGATAATAATAATTATCATTATTATCATTATGACTATTATTAGTATTATCATACTACTACTATTATTATAATCATTGTCAACAATTATAAATAAAACAAAATATATTTTAGATAATCAACTGGTTTAAATCCAGATTTAGTTTCAAGTAGGCTACAATTCTCAACTGGTCTTGACCAGTTACACCAGTGAATGCTTTTGTTGATCACATGGTTTTACCTCATTTGCATATTTCCTATTTTTTCTCGAGAGATCAACATTTAAAATAAAATACGAATGCAATCTTATTTCTTTGTTTGAAAATTTATTCTAAATAATTGTGTGAACTATTTCACAATGTAAATGTGTGATTTTGCATTACATATTTCAAATAATAACAGAAAGAGTAAATCACTAACCATAAATCTCAAGCACAATGCACAGATAATACTATATAAGAAACCAGACGCAAGTTCCAGTTGTCAACGGAAATACCAGTAAGACCAGTTAGTAACACCAGTAAGACCAGTTGGAAACACCAGTAAGACCAGTTGAGTTGGAAATACCAGTTTAAAACACCAGTGAGGTCTGGAAACCACTTCCAGACCAGTAACAATTAAGACCAGTATGAAATTCCAGTTACCACATGTACCAGGACCAGTTTAAATTTCTTACTGGTTTTCAACCAGTTTAATTTTTAACTGGACCAGTTAGACCAGTTACGATGTTTCAATTTCCAGAGTTACCAGTTGGAATTTAACTGGTTCAACTGGTCCAGCTGCAACTGGTTTTCCTTCTGGGAGGGGAACTCCGGGGCAAAATTGGGGAAAGTGGTCGTTACAGCAGATGAAAGAGCGGTGGAAGAGGGTGGCATAAATGCTAAAAAAGCAATATTCATGCTACTCCCAAGAATTGTGGAAAAACAGGAGGACCACCACCAACTGTTCCGCAGCGTTATACTCCTCGTAAAGGATTTATGCCCCAGTAGGCCGTGGGACGACCACTCGAAAACGGCTTAGCCTTAACTGTTAGGTCTAACTTTGTTATTAGTTTTCGAGTTTTTCGTTCACGTAGGCTAGACTGCGCCGCGCTAGCGCTTAGCTAGCCTATCTATCTAGGATCAGGAGTACGTATATAACTCGCGATCATCAGCGTGCGTACGGTCGATCGTACGTACGCTACGGCACTGTACTGGGGGCAGGGCCTAGGGGCCGGGTCACACTCACAGCGTAACTTTTGATTTTTCAAGTGGCCAAAGGAAAAGAATAAAAATAAACAAAGAGAAGAAAATAAAAGAGAAAGAAGAAAACAGTTTGGAAAAGAGAGGGTTGGGTCAAGTAACTGTGTAATTATTTTCTTCTATTTGAAATGTCAATTTATTCCCCTATGAACCACCCCCCCCCCCCCATTAAAAAACCCCTGGCGTCACCCCTGATTTGTCATGTCTCTCTGATATTTCATTTGAGAATGGGATGTTTTAATTTTGTGTATTTGCATTTTGTGATATATTTCTTGTGGGACACTATTAAAGTTTTCAAATAGCTGTCATTGCCTAAAAATCAGAAAATAAGAATTTTTAATGTCTCTATTTCAAAAAAAATATCCTGTACTTGATCTGTTCCAGAAAGCCACCCAACTCATGCATTTCGACAAGCAGCTTATCAAAGCTTGACCACATCATCATTTAAGACGCTTCCAAAAAGAACACATTTGCACATGCACATCATACACCACAGAAACAGGGCCGTACGCAGACATTTTTTCCGGGGAGGGGGGGGGGGGGGGAGGGGGGCAAAACGCGTAAAAATTTTCAAGAAGCTCAAAAGCAAGGGAGCGAAGCGACCAAGCTGGTCATGAGAACACTTTTGCATTTTGTAAGTGCAATTGAAAGATTTGGTGCACACATTTTCAAAATTTCAGGTGGAGTGGGGGGGGGGGGCGGAATGCCCCCCCCCCCCCCGCTGCATACAGCCATGCACAGAACACATTTCTGTAAAATTCAGAATTTTCAACCAGACATCTTCAAACTATTAGCAAGTAACATACTAATTTACTTACACAACACCATTTTTTTTTTTTTTTTTTTGCATCTGCTATATCTATATTAATGATGGCATTGTTAGAAGTAAATAAATCATTTATTCATATGATTCTAGCATTTATTGTAGAGTATTTCATCCATATCAAAACAAAACGTAGTAACAAATGCAATCAATAGTATATATACATTACCCTTTAGAATTGCCTCCCACTCCCACTCCCTTAAAAATAATGAATAAAATAATAAGAAAAAGAAATAGAATTTTTTTTTTAAGTTTGAAAAAACATTAAAAAAAAACAAAACAAAATGAAAAATCTCTTTTGGGTCTGTATCTGTTACAAATTTTGGTGATATTTTTCTGACCATGAAATTCCTTCTCTGATTTTTTAAATTTTTTATGTTTATTTTTATTTATTTACATGTAACTAGTACTCAATCATTTTACTAGCCCAAGCACACTCAATGATTTCTACAATGGATCAAAATCACATCTTGAAAATTGAAAATATGAATCACTGATCTTTTACTTGCTAAACTAAGCAGAAAGAAATTCATTATGCATGACAATGGTGTTATCAACCGTCCAACTTTCTAAAATACATACATAGGACATGTATTACAATTGAATAGAAATGTAACATGTATATGATCAAGAACTTTTACTTTCCGAATTCTTATAAATATTGTTATAACATCATAACTAAAGTAGAAAGGTTCCTGTATATAGCACCATCGTCCACTTTTCACTTGCCATACTTTAAAAATACACATGTCAAAACAAAGGTGTTAGAATAAATGCATCACACACGAAGTATAGTAACTTAAAGCATATCACGACAAGGTGCACATTCAAATATAAGAGAAATAAAAAAACTTTCCTTGCTTTGATATTATTATCATTATTATGATTATTTATAAATTATTATCATTATTATTATCATTACAATTATCATCATTATTATTATGGTCATCATTATTATCATTATTATTACTACTACTTACTATTATCATCATCATTATTTATATGACCAGATTAAAACAAAAGAACATCAATAGCAGCGGATAACTACATAAGTACTAATAAGAATGAAAACATGTAAAAAAGATTAGGGAGCAGCAAGTGGTTCAGCGTACACAAAGTGAAGTACGGCACTGTTGCTCAGAGGCATGTGCCCCCACACCTGCTATACTCCCAAGACATATACGATAAAACTTTCATACATAGAATTTTGCACATAATGAAGAGAGTTATGCCAATATATGGTAGATAAATTAAGCTTACTCATTAAAATTGATACAAAAAAGTGAATAAAAAATGTTATGTACAAAATCTATCCCTAGAATATTTAGAAAAAGTTGTAATGTGAGTTGCATGCAATAAGCAAAGCTATTATATAGCCAATGCTGCAGATAGTAGAAATGCACTGCTCTCTTTTTGTTGGTGTTGTTGTTGTAATTGTGCTACATTCGCTTTCCAATTACCCATGTTCACAATATTTACATGTTATTGGTAATAATTTGACAAAGATCTGGTATACTTTACCATGTCTTCAGTTTGGCTACTGCTTTACAATGAAAAAATAAATAAATAATAAAAATAATAATAAACACCACTGATTGAGTGTTATATTGACTTTGCACAAGAATTAATGAGGAAGAAACTTCCAATCCCTCTACGTTTCTTACATACTAAAAAACATCTCTGTTAATATAGTCATACTAAAAGTTTTTGGTTCCAATTATCCTCTTCTCAATTACATCTCTACAAGTACTTCATAACTACGCTGATATTGCCATTCTGCTGGTTTCTCTCCTCTTTGGTTTGCTTGCTGAACATCCTGTAACAATTGGCATGATCTGGATCTGGAGGATCAATGTGTGAATACCTACAGGTTACACGGAAAACAATGAAAGAAGCAGAGGGGAAAACAATAAACAAGTAAATAAAAAGAAAAAGAAAACAA
>JAPZVO010002117.1:0-11045 GCA_029962745.1 Echinometra lucunter | reverse complement strand
TATAGAAAACATAACATAACATCAACACGATACACAGATTTACATAGTAAAACGCCTTTGGAAATACAAAGTACCCCAATCCCCGCATCCCGGCCCCCGAACACAAATAATTTCATGACATATAATACTAGTGAAATGTCACGATGTATATGTAAGATAAATGTATCATTATGAGAAATATGGGGGCGGGGGTATGGAAACTGGGAGCCTTGAGAGAGTAGAGCCATGAAACTAAAGGCATGGGTTGAAGCAGCTAGGGCGGCACTCTCCGGAGGGCAGGGGCACAGTGCCCCCCCCCCCCCCCCACACACACACACACTTTTCCAGGCACTCAAAAATATTCACGTATTTACACGTGGAAAATAAATGGCCTTCTTCAAACCTATTCAGTGCCTTCCTTATATTTCTTACAGTATACCCATTTTCTTTCTACACGCGGCAAAAATGGTGGTGTTAAATTGGTGTTAAATCAACACCAGTGGTGTTTATATAGGACAACACCACCACCAGAGTTGTCCTATATAAGCACTGGTCAGTGGTGTTAATCAACACCAATTTAAAACCACCGTTTTTGCAGTGTAGTAAGTGCCATTTTTTGCATCAGATAAATTGCCTTTTAAATTGCACCCTTTTTATCCGATTAGTTCCCCTATCCCGTTTACCCTTTTCGCTCCTAGGGAACTCAGTGGTAGGTGCTTCTTCTGACGAAGGTAAGGTAGGTGAATGCTCCTTTGAAATCTCATCATAAATGCCCCTATTTACTTCTTAGAAGGTGTCCTTTTTCCTTCGAAGTATATATTTTCCATCTCTCCGCTCTGTTAAGTTGGCCTAAGTGCCAGTGAGCATTTTGTCTCTGATCTTTTTTTCTGAAAAGTGCCCCTATTCAATGGGGCAAACGCCCCTTTTTAAATGCAAGCCCTTTCAATTTCTATGTGCACTTTTCCGTATAGTAGCCTATGTCCTATTCCCACCCCCCCCCCTTCTATAAGTGCCAGTGCTCTTTTCATCTCTGATAGGTGCCCCTTTTGTTTTTTGATAAGTGTCCCTTTGAACTCCGATGCCCGTGTCCCTTCTAGAATATACAAGCCCATTTGATTTCTAATTATGTCATCTCTTCTGACGAGCGTCCCGTTTGAATACAATATAATTAGTGCACCCCTTTTCGTTTCAAATAGTGCCATTCTCTATTCGTACAAGTGCTCCTTTTCGCCCCAATAAAAGTGTCCCTTTTTAAATAATTATGATGCACGCCCCTTTTCACGTCTGATTAAGATCCCTTTTTTGTCATTTTCCCCATCTTTTTAATACCCCTTTTAACCTCTAGTGAAAACTTGAGATACATGACATACCGGCTTATGTCGAATGTGTGCGTGCGCGGAGCGGGATGGGAGAGGGGAGGGAACGGGGATGGCCGCACCCTTTCGATAGAATCCCGCCCCCCCCCCCCCCCGGTTGTCTCGAAAGGGTGGGTTGCGCGTGGGGAGTGAAATTAACGCACCCATTCGTTGAAACCAGGGGGGGGGGGGGCTTGTCTCGAAACGGTGTGTTGAGTAGTCTGATGTACCAGCAGCCGTTTTTTGTTAATGTTAGGAGACAGGCAGTTGGCTATCACCTGATGGGGGTGTCCAAGGCAGGCGCGGATCCAGGCGGGGGCAAGCGGGCCTTGGTCCCCCGACCCAAAATTTGTGTTTCTCAGCCCATTTTTTACCATTTTGTGTACCTCGACCCCCCCCCCCCTGAAAAAGAAAGGGGGCAAAAAAAAAAGAAGAATGCCGAAATGGGAAATGTAATGTACAACCTTTTATCTTTTTTATCTTTTTTTTTGCTTTACGCGAAATTTTTTGACCTGTGATAAGATGATAGGATACGCCTACTCCCCTAATACGCTTTTTACGACACACGCACACGCAAAAAAAAAATTCTATGCACCCCCCCCCCCCCCGGGGGGGTTCACTGCCGGAATGTAATGTACAACCTTTTTTATTTTTTTTATTTTTTAATTTGCTAGATTACAACAACAACAAAAAAATCCAGTGCCATGCCCCCCCCCCCCCATCAAATCCTGGATCCGCGGCTGGTCCAAGGATCCCCCAAAATATACATGTGGTAAAGAATTCCCCTTTTCTGTCTGCTAGAATATTATGGAGTGATGCATAAAACGGGAGAAATGTGTGCCCCACACCCCCCCCCCCCCCCCCCCAAAAAAAAAAAAGTGAATAGGCATTTTGTTTATGAGTATTCTTACATTCAGGAACGCAGAAGCAATTTTCTGCACCCGCACACACATACACACACACACACCAAAAAAAATTCTTGTCTAATTTGGTTTTGATTGCTTGATTGCTTGAAGTGCACATGTTGTTGTCCCGCCATGCTGAATTCAAATTAAATAGAAAATTCTGCCTCATCTGTCATTTGGAAATGCGCATTCCATTACGAAATCAGCCTCATGCACATCTTTAATTTGCGACAGTAAGAAACTGAAGGAAGATATATTTTGCAAGTGTATGTGTGTGTGTATGTGTGTGTGCGGAAGCATAAGATTGCTTCTGCGTTCTTGAGTGTAAGAATAGTCATGAACAAAATGCATATTCCATTTTTTTCTTGGGGGGGGGGGGTAGTGGGGCATACATTTCTCCGGTTTTATGCATCCCACCATAACATTCTAGCAGACAGAAAAGAGGAATTCTTTCCCTCATATATATTTTGGGGATCGTTGGACACCCCCACCCCCTCCCCGTCAGGTGATAGCCAACGGCCTGTCTCCTTTCATAATTTCTTTCTTTCTTTGTTTTTTTACTTACATTAACAAAAAAAAAGGCTGGTACATCAGACTACTCAACACACCCTTTCGAGAAAAGCCCCCCCCCCCCCCCCCCCCGGTTTCCACGAATGGGTGCGTTAATTTCACTCCCCACAATAAGAGTATAATTGTTTTGGCATTGTATGTGAAAATTAAACAATATTCCTTACATTCCTTATTCTAAATATGACGGATCCATGACTGGCTAAAATGGGCGGCTTTTCGGTGATTTTATTTTTTCAGGAACATGATTTCTGAAATTCAGTCGGAAACAGATCTCTGATAATAGAAAACCATAAAAACTCTAACCTCAGTGCTCACCCTATAAATCACCACTGACCACTCACCACTTGCACTAACCCTAACTCTACCCCTAAGACACCAATGCTAACCCTAACCCTGACTTCAACGCTACCCTAATCCACAGTGACCTACATGGCCCTAAGCACAGAGGGGTGCAGGGGGCAGTCCCCCCCCCCCCCCCCCCCGAGATTTTCAACACCTCACTTTATTCTATTTTTCCTTTACCTTTTTGTTGAGAATGTCCCCAACTTCCACACAAACTGTGGAAAATGGTTTAATTTTAAAGCTAAAAATGCAAAAGCTTCCATTTGGTCGCTTCGCTCCCTCGCGTGCGTGTTCCCTCAAATACTGAATATATTCTTGCCCCCAAGAAAAAAATCCTCAGTACGGCCTTGGTGACATGCCTTGATAAACCCTATAAATAACATAAATCTACCCCTATAACCCTAACGCTAACCCGCCTCCGGTAATCCCTAACCCTGGCCCTATAACCTTAACTTTAATTCTATAACCCTAACTCTCCGCTGACCCACCTCTAGTAAACCTTATAACACTAATCCTAAATCGAAACCTAGCTGCATGCCCCAACCCTAACCTACCCAACCCTAATCTATTTCAACGTTTAATTTCAAAGCTAAAAATGCAAAAGCTTCTATTTGATCGCTTCGCTCCCTCGCGTGCGTGTTCCCTCAAATACTGAATATATTCTTGCCCCCAAGAAAAAAAATCCTGCGTACGGCCTTGGTGACCTGCCTTGATAAACCCTATAAATAACATAAATCTACCCCTATAACCCTAACCCTATATGACCCGCCTCCGGTAAAACCTAACCCTGGCCCTACAACCATAACCTTAATTCTATTACCCTAACTCTCCTCTGACCCACCTCTAGTAAACCTTATAACACTAATCCTGAATCGAAACCTAGCTGCATGCCCCAACCCTAACCTACCCAACTCTAATCTATTTCAACAGTAACCAGCTTAACCCGAACACTATAACCCTAAATCTACCCCTTAAATTACATAGCACTGAACTTTATTCTAATGCTAACCATGACTATAAACTTAATTCCCTTACCCTATACAAATACCCTTACATCTGACTCCCACAAGAATTTGAAAGTTGTTTTTTCTTTCTTATATTTTCTGTTTGTTTGTCCGGTTTATTTATTTATTTGGTTTGGTTTGTTTGTTTGTTTGTTTTAACTATACGTGTAAAAATTGTAATCCCCTTCTCGAAAAGGGGCTCCTGTTCTGTTTGCACTTTAAGCCTTTTTGAAATAATGTTGGACACCTCCTCCTCTCACACTCGCTCACAATTTCAAAGTTCTTTTCAAAGGAATTACTTCGTTTTTTGGTTTATACAGGGCCACCGCCTTACATCACTTAATTTATCATTTTTTGGAAAAATATGGCCATATATTTCAGATTTTCCAGGAATTAATGTAACTTCAATTTCCGTGGATTTAGAGCTTTTTGGAATGAAACTCTCTTCCAAAGTCCATTTTAAATGTCTAAAACAGGGTTTGATAATCAAAGTTTGTATGAAAGTGCGAGAGTATAAAATTTCTATATTTTAAGAATGTGTTTGAGTTTGTTTTGTTTTTCAATTTCTAATTAATATTTTTGAAATTTTACCTATTTTTCACTTTTTATTAAGTCCAATATTTTGTGGTGTTTCATTCCAAAAGCTGAAAAGTCTAACAAAATTCATGGAAATTCTTTACAAATTGTTAAATTCAACAAAATTTGGGATTAATAATTTATAAACCAGTAGGTATACCACGTGTGCAAAATCATTCATACATCGTGAAAGGGAACGCTTATTAAAGGGGAAATCCACGACAAGAAGAAGTTCATTTCAATAAAAAGAATTTTAAAATCCAAACAAAACAGTGAAAACTGAATAAAAATTGGATGAAACATAAGGAATTTATGAATTTTAAAAGTTTTACAATTTTTTCACAAAGCAGGTCTTGAACAGTCGATTTGAATATTCAGCGATTGAGTTGATAATGTCATACCCTCACTTTTCTCCATTTAATCTATATTACACACAAAAAATTTAGAAAATTTTCATTTTTTAAACTAAAACTGAAGTCATCCATAATGTCTAAACATATTAGACAAAATAACATTTTGTAAGTATGTAAGGAATATTTAGGAAAACATTTATATTTTTATAGCTAAAAATATTACACTTTTGTCATTTCTGTATACACAATGTGTGGGAAATTGTTTAGATATGACATCAACCCACTCGCTGAAAATTCATATCGAATTATGTTCAAGAACTTTTTTACAAAAAATAGCAAAAAATCAAAAATTCATGACTTTCTTATTTTTCATCATCACATTTCCACTGTTTTGTTTAGAAATGGTTACTCTTTTCTCTGAAATGAACTTTATCTTGTTATGGACTTGCCATTTGAAATAAACAAAATTCCAAATCACCAAAATGAATTTAGCGTCTTCTGAGATAAAAGCGCTTTGAAATTAGCTTCTTTTGGAATGAAACTAAATTTGTTACAAAATTAATTTGTCAACTTTCGAAAAAATCTTTAAAATGCAATATAGTGCATTTGATTCCCATGTTCTAGATACATGAATTTAATTTGGAATCCAGCCCTTACTTTGACGAAATTATGTTAACTTCAACTCATGACAACAGTTTAGAACAGATTTTTTTTTGGTTTGGAGAAGTTATACGAGAGTATGCGATATTTTCAATTTGATTTTTTAAAAAATCACAAACAAACATGATAAAGATCGCCATATTTTTGTTTAAGTATGTTGGAGTGTGTTGGCATGACTTCATGGGCAACAAGAGTTGTTGTTTTTTTCCTATCTTTCTTTCTTGCTTTTTTCCTATCCGTATCTTTCTTACTTTTCTGTCTATCTTTCTTTTTTCTTTCTTTCTTTTTCTTTCTTTCTGTTTCTTTCTTTCTTTCTTTCTTTCTTTCTTTCTGTTATTCTTTCTTTCTTTTTCTTTCTTTCTTTCTTTCTTTCTTTCTTTAAAAAAAAAACATTTCCATTTGATTGATGCAGCTACAGCGAAGCAGAGCCCGCGAGTATTTTGTAATGAGATTTGAGAGGGCGCTGTTTTAGGTAACTAAAGAGATTGAAAATTTCAAGGGCAATGTTGCATTTGCACAAGTTTACTACGAGCGAAGCGTGCGAGCCAGAAATGAACACTTCCTGTTAGGAAGGAAGTGTTATTTTGCCATCAAATTCTCTCTATAAGCCTGTGAGAAATAATATTTCGTCACCTCACTGCCAAATGTGAATCTATTTTGGCACCTCACTTGCTGACCGAAACCACCCTGTTTTAGATATTAGGATCGAGCGAAGCGAGCTGGACAAACATACTCTCTATACGGTAGAAGTGTAATTTCGTCATCAAAATGCGCTATAATACACCTTAGAAATATATGTATACTTGGTTACCTCACTTGCCGAATTTGTTTGCTTTTCGAAACCATCCTGTATCTAAATATTATGTGAGCGAGTGAGGAATATGCTCTTTTTCAAGGTAGAAATGATAATCATCAAAAAACACTATGGGCCTATAATATAATTATTTAAATTATACATACGTTCACACGCTTGCGAAATTCATTTGATTTCCCAAACATCTTACGAGCAAATGCAGCGAGCGAGGAAAAAATATAATATAATACTTTTTTTAATGGTAGAAATAATAATTCGTCATCAAAATACACCATGGGTTTATCAGTCTACAAGATATTGATATATACATTTGGTCACCTCGCTTTCCCATTTCAGTTGCTTTCCCAAACCTCCTGAATCTAAATATTATACGAGCGAGCGTAGCGAGCGAGGAAAATTTACACTCTTTTTCGTGGTAGAAGTGATATTTAATCATCAAAATGCACTATAAACCTATAAGACATATAATACCATCACCTTTATATACCGAATATGCCTCTATTCGGGCACCTTGCTTGAGGTCCAAAACCATTCAGTGAACTACGAGGCTAGCGACCGACTAAAAAAAAGAAGAAGAAGAAAAAGACATTCCTTTAGAACGTAGATTCGTCACAAAAACGCACTATTATAGCCGGTAATTTTTTGTTTGTTTGTTATTCATTATCTCCCTGTAGAATTCATTGATAGTCGGACACCTCGCTGCCCAAATATTATGATATTCGCGCATCTCGTTGCAATAAGAGTGCTTGCTGCCCTAAACCATCTTTGTTTCTAGATTTTATGAGCGAGCACAGCGAGCGAGCGAGAAAAATAAGAATTTTGTATACTTAGAACAGGTTATTACTATATTGTTACTTTATGATTTGAGTAACGTATCAAGCGGCCTTGGAATGTTCCTGGGAGATGGGGGGGGGGGGGTGGCTGACACTCAAACAGGCGGAGTCAAGGGAATGTAGGGCCCCTGGTGGGGGTTCAAGAGGCACAGCCCCCTTAAGATCTTAGGTTTTGCAATTTACAATTTAGAAAATAGAAATTAGAAATTTTCAGTTTTTAGTACACATTCTGTGTAAGTTTTCTTGCGCTGCATATTGGGGGGGGGGGGGTTGCAGCCCCAAACACCCCGTGCTTCTGCGGTTCCTGCGGCATACATTTTACAGGCATCTTTCGTTCTCACAGTGGGTAATCGGAATTAGCTATCTCCTTTAGGTCAACTTGCCGCTCGATTCCTTGGAGTTGTAGGCCTATCACGAACATTTTATGATGAGCAGAATAGTGTAACATATTGAGATACACAAAATGCAAACCCAAACCGGGATGTTTAAGATATTTAAAATGCGAATGAGCTAGCGCTTCCAGTTTTTACCCATTTTCTTTCTTCTTGTTTTTTTTTTCTCTCTCTCCTCTTCTTTCCTTTCTCTTTCCCTTTTTCTTTTTTTTTTTTTTTTTTACCTTTTTTTCATTTTTTTCTTTTCTTATTTCCTCTCCTTCCTCTTCCTTTTTTCCTTTTCCCTAAATTCTCTTTCAAAATAAGCGGTTTTCAGCCATGAAATAAGATGGCGGAAGGGTATTCCCGCCCCCACTTTTTTGGACTTGGGGGCTAAAACACCCGAGTCCCCCCCCCCCCCCCCCCCGGCCCCCGGTTCCTACGCCTCTGGATAATAACATGCAAACGTTTGAAATCCTGGATCATTTAAAGGGCAAATGGAATTTCCTCAAGTTAAATGAATGCTGCGAATCAAGTAAAAGGTTAGAGAAAGGGAATGAACGAAATTGGACAGAATGATGATACTAACTCATTCTCCGCTAAAGTGTGCACGAAAATTTGGTGTCGCCAACATTCCAACGTCATTTGCGACTTCGCAAAGCGTACTAGAAATCACCTAAGTGCTTCTACAACATTTTGAGGATTTCCTTATAGTTAAAAATAAACACAATCAGGTGTAGTTGTCTAGCTTTTGATATTGACTTTCGTTGTCAAATGTGGACAACAGCACCAAAACGCAATGTCGACCGGGGGGGGGGGAGGGGTGTACATTCTATTTTTCTTGCCTCTTTCTCTCCACATAGTTAAATATCAGATATCATTTGCACATGTCAATAGCGCATGATATCTTTGAAACATAATCAAGCAAAAATTATCAACTTTTTCAATGACTTTTTTTTCCAACGATTTTTTTACACCTGTCGCCAAATTTGCTACCAGATACGTTACCAGTTTTCTAACCGACATCCAAGCATGAAAATAGCTGAACCACGAAATGAAATAAGTATATTATAAAATCCTAAAGATATACTTTATAATCTTCAATTACCTTTATTTTTCATACTTAAACTTTTAATTTAAAAAAATGAAATAATGTTTCCAAAAAACAGTTTTCCACATTTTTCATTTTGACAGATACGTTACCAATATTTTATGCCACCAACGGTAACAGCTAATGTTGTATCAGACAAGTTGTATGCTATGTTATTGGGCGACGCATCATTACAACATAAAAGTTGAGTAAAAGTGAGGAATATTCAATAGTTATTTCTCTTGGAATGAAATGACTGACCATATACGTTACGCCAGATACGTTACGCTAGACATGTGACGGGATTGCTATATGTTATAAAGATCATAACTAATTAGAGTTTGGAATTTAAAAAATCATTCAAAGGGTCAGTCTGACGTAAAATTTGTCGCATGTACATAGTTTTCATTTTTCAAGAAATAACTACTAGAAAACTTGAAGCTGCCTTTTGGTAACGTTTCTGGCAAAGAACAGATACGTTGCCATGAGAATTAAGAAACACACAAAAAGAAGCTTAGCAAAATAAATGAAGAGAGGAAACATTTATTTTATCTTTTCGTTTTTCGATGCCATTCAACAAAGTGAATATTGCGTTAGATTCCATGACTATGGGAAAACGTTACCACAATCAAAATTGTTGTATATTGTAATCTAGGTTCATACAAGATATACCTCCGCATGAAATTGTGAAAATGTGTTCTAATAAGCTTGTTTACAATTTTTAGGGAAAGTAGTGCATTGTCCGTTAAAGTAATGGTTTTAAAAATGTAGGAGGGGTAAATCTGAATAAGGGGATTATTTGGCAAACAGGATCATATTTAACTTCCTTTTAGTTAGCGGATTTTATTGGTTTTAACGTGAAAAAATCATCATTTGGTTCAAATAAGTTGGGAAATGTTAAAATTGTATTTTTAGACATCTTAATTATAGATTTTATCATCAAACATATCATTTTTATACTTGAAGCATTTTAAAGAAATATGCGTTCTTTACCAGCTACGTTACCGAAGGCAACTCCAATGTTGTTGCTTGCAATTTGTACTATACATTATATATAAAGTGAAACAAAAGCTGTCATCAGCTTCTGACAGAATACACATTTCAACGCAGTGCAACACAAATTATTTCTACATGCAGTTGAACATTTTTTTTAAATGTGGTGATAAGTATTTTTTTTTTTTAAAAGACAAAATTCTTCAATCGAATTAGACGTGTTTTCCTGCACAGAAAGTGAAGCAAAATGATAAGTTTGTTTCCAGTGCAGTAGCCCACAAGAAAGTGAAATTTTTGGTAACATATCTGTTTTGTGACTAAAATGCATACTTCATGCTTATATTTCAAGTCATTGTACTCCATGAAGGGTCAAAATTTAGAATGTGCCATTTGTTGTTTCATGTCCGGCATGTTTTCAAGTTTATAAAAGCACATTGGTTTGCAGAATAATTGATACTTATATTTTAGTCTTTACTCAACTGAAAATGAACACTTTATCTGAGAATGAACCATCTAATACCAAATTAGGAATTGAAGAAGTAATTCCTGTAGGTCTACACAAAATAATTTTACATTGGCGGAGAAGTCATTCCACTCTCTATTCAGGCAAAACTTTCCCATAAAGTTGTATAGGTGTACATGGGCAATAATATCCAGTCCTCCTCATATTCCTTTTTGCACAAAGCATTGTTTTCATTTCAAGGTGATATTGTATTCTTTATTTTCATTGTCATTTTAAAATAGACAACATAACATTACATGACCCCGGGGGGGGGTCACTTCAATTGAAGAGTGGACAGCATCCGCGAGAAAAAAAAAAAAACGAGGAAAAGGGTATTTTTTCTCGCGGATGGGTAGGCGCGGAACGCGAATAGAGTGTCAAAAACGCCCAAAAATGAAAAAAAAAAGCCCCCTAAATCACGATAATCTAAAACGCGAAAAGGGAATTAATTTGCACCGACTGCGGGACCGACTGTAACAAGACCCGTGAACGGAAAATCCTATAACTCCTGCGTAAAATATAATGATACGGTGAATCATCTCGAGATAAAAATGCCTCAAAACTTTCAATGGATCCCACTATCACTCTCAAAGTATGAAAATGGGAAAATCCTCGTTTCGGGTATGAATATCCCAACAATTAATGAAATCCCTGTTTAGGGTGTCCTAGCGGCCTGCCCTTGAATCCTCGTTTAAGGT
>JAPZVO010002116.1:0-11055 GCA_029962745.1 Echinometra lucunter | reverse complement strand
TCAGTGAAAGAAATTCCTATACATGTATAGATATAACTTTTTGCCTTCGAACATGAAGTATCATTCATCTCAAATGTGTGCCTAGCAAATAAAAGATAGCATGGATTTGACCCGGGAGATGGTCCATATTTGTTCACCATAAGAATCTGGATTGGGATGAATTCATCATTGTGTACTGGGGGGCAACTGTATTCATTAGCGTAGACAGGTCATCTATCTGATGTGGAATGGATAATTTTCACTTTCATACGAAGCCTTTATGCAAAAACTGATAAATTTCATTTTTGGAAATTATAAATTAAGGTCAATGCCATGGCTTAAAATTATGCTTTTCAAATGATGCAATGCTCAATTCATATATGCAGCTTTAAGGTGAAAGTAGGCATAATTTTTATTCCGTCTTGATCTCTATTAATTTTGCAAGTATTCAATTTAACAAAATGAATATTTAAGTTTTGCATTCTAACTGTTTAACAGCACCCACATCAACACAAAACATCCATGCCCCCACACAAACACAAGCACCCCTACACACAAAGCATTGAAATATGTTATGTATGCGGAAAAGGAGAATAGGTTTATGGGGACATCAAACAAAGATAAAGCCATTAATTTAAATGGCTCTATGTTGACTGCAAATGAGAGAGTGCATTCCCCACACATCCATGCCCTTCTTGATAGCTGCAAAAACAAGAAATTAAATGCAAGCAAAGAAATAGTGATAAGTGATGTCAGCACAGAAATTTATTGCTAACACTAATGTCAATGACAGACCCATATCAATCATCATATTATACATTCTTTTCATGTATTCATTTTGATTATTATATAAATAAAACATTTCAGTTAGATATAAATTCATAAACACATATATATTAGTATCATAACATATTTCATAAATAGCAATGCCAATAAATGCGAATTTAATGTTTATTATATTACAGAATATTTTCTGTACAAATATTGTATTGCTACCTGTATGCATACAATATCAACATATTTCTTTAATGTTACATTTGTATATTAATTAAAGAATAAGAAAAGTATATTTTTGATACTTGGTTGGTCACAACCAAGGCAAGGTGGATTGTATGCAGCATTCTTCATGAGCCTCAATCTTTAAAAAAAAAAAAAAACCAATCATATCATGTTCCACTAATGAAATTTTAGTTCTTTATATATTACAGAATATTTATGTACAACTATTGTCATGCTACCTGTATGCATACAATATCAACATATTCTTTACATGTTACATTTGTTAGTTAAATGAAGAATAAGAAAATTATACTTTTGATACTTGCTGTCACAACAACGCAAGGTGATTTGTATGCAGCATTCTTTATGAGCCTCAATCTGTAAAAAAAAAAAAAGGGACAATCATATTATGTATCAATAATGAAATTTTCATTCTTTTGCACAGTTCATCAAATCCCATGCACACCAGAAGAACTGCGAGAAACACAACATGACTTTTTCCTTCTGTCTGGATTCCCCAAAGTTGTGGGAGCAATAGATGGTACTCACATCCGCATCAACGGAGTAGCTTGGGTGCTGCAGAGCATCTGTATGTCAACCGCACGGGGTTCTACAGCATAAATGTCCAGTCGAACCTGTAATGCGAAATATTACATCACAAGTGTTTCTGCTCGATGGCCAGGGAGCACACACGACAGCAGGATTTGCCAGAGTAAGATCTATGCACCGCATATTTTTTCCAAAAAAAGAAAATCATTATTCAGTTATTAATTGCAACATGAGGAATAAAGTTGGTATACAGCGCATAAGAGATGAAGATCAAGTGCAGGACCGAAGTACCCCAATTTCCTCACTTTATATTGTAAAATAAAACATTATATGTCACATCTTCATGAAAATAGTCATCATGCAATTTGTAGATAATATACCTTGCAAGGGATGTGGGTTCAATATACTTCCCACAACCTTTGGTAATCCAGCCAGAAGAACAAAGACGTGTTCTGATGCTTTAAATTAAGCTAATTTGACAACTACAGTCATTATCAATAGTGTGGTGAATGACTTTGATGACAACTGTGGGGGAAAAGTTATAAGGAAATGTCTTGCTTTTTTTTTTGGTAATAGACCAGCACAGTTGGCCAAGCATTTTCTGCAGGCGTCCTGGATGGACTGTTGCTGGGAGACTCTGGCTATGGCCTTCAGACATGGCTGATGACACCCGTACTCCTCCCCGCTACAAGAGCAGAAAGGAGATATAACCAGTACGTACTAATCACTGCCATATATCAAAGTTAATGTAAGATATACAAGAGGTAAAACTTACCAACTGTACTAGCTATCAACAACATACAATTATCATATCTATAATAGAAATTAACCAAATATACATTGCAGCAAGAAATCAAATCCAAAGTTTAACATGCTTGTGACTATGTAATATATACTGCTATGAGACAGAAAACAATCTTGTTGCTAAAACATCTTCAATGCCTTGCACCATCTTATGAATATGAATACTCTCTTCTAGTATTGCATATATCCACTTTCAAATGGCGACACTGATTGCTGTTTCAATTCTTGCGGACAGCCTCCTCATTCTTCGATCAAGGGTCATGAAATTCGGCAAACATATTGGTCTTGGGATGATGATGTGAAAGACACATTTTTTTTCCAATTCGTTTGAAAATGATATGCCATGGTAGCAGAATATTACTCCAAAAATAAAAGGGGAAAAATGGTAGATGAAAATACTTCCTCATTTATCAATTGATACTATTAAAATTTAACAAACACTTTGGGATGGGGGTATTAATAACTTCCTTGATATTCCTTTCTACAGAGCTCACAGCTGCACCCGCGTTGTAATAGAGCAGGTGAACGGGCAACTTAAGAGTAAATTTCGTTGCCTTATTGGCTCGGGTTTGCACATGTTCCCCGAGAGGGCTGCCGATGTAATCACCGCCTGTGCTTGCTTGCACAATATCAGCAAGCGTCTGAAGCAGCCAGATGTACATCAGGAGAGGGTTGAGGAAGATGAAGATGGAGCTGAAGCGGAAGCTGAAGGGGGTGATGCTATGACTGGAAGACAAGTCCGAGATGACATAATCCATAATTTCTTTGCTTAGTTTCAAATGAAATTTCTCCAAATGATGTTCCAGTTTCAACATGTCAGTCTTTCAACTTCAGAATGAATATTTTTTTTATGGATTTATTAGATAAAAATTTCATTTGTCCATAGGTGAAAGACAACTGATGGAGCAGGGGAAACTTATAAGCAAGCTTTAATTTGTAATCAAATAAATCTCAAGTTTCAATTTTGAAAGTTTGAAAATGGAAATGTCACAACTTATGTGATAATTTGAAATTTGAATTTGATGATTGAGTGTTGGTTCAAATGGTTAGAGGTGGCCTAGTTCAAGAGTTTTATTTTTCAATGACAACTTGTTTCCTCTGTAAAAAACTCAAAGGTATTTGATAAAACTTCATGCAATTGTTATCACTTGAGAATTCACTGTAACCAGACTCTGCTGTGCAGAAATATGAAATTCTTTTCCATGTTATGCTAGAATATCAACCAAAATAAAACTTGCCTTTTAACAGTTTCACTAGTGAATGCATTGCAGGAAAGAAAGAGAGTTTAATTGCCTATTTCTCTATAATTCTAGGCTGACTTAAATCGGCATCAAATTCCTAAACAATGAGTCACAGCTACATGTATCACTTCCCAGACATAACCTGTTTGTTATTTTGTACTGATTTGATGAAAGTGCACTAATATGTTAGTGAGTGGAAATCTTAATCATAATTCATGAAATTTAAAATACCATGAGCCACTGTTTGAAACTAATTATACCCAGACAAATTTTAAAGGGGGTATATAGCAATGAGCCGACAATTGGTCTATTGCAAATCTTGCGGATCTAACTACTTCCTAATTTTTTGAGCAATGCTCATGAAATTAAGCACACACATTGTTCATGGGATGAAGATGTGCAAGACACATTTCTTGAACATTTTGGAAAGTACATTGCCATGGTAACGGCATATTATTGCAATATATCATGGAAAAATCTTGCGGGTCAAACTACTTCCCTGTATTTCAAGTACATGTAATGCTCATGAAATTTGCCTAACACAATAGTCTTTCAATGAAGATGTGCATGACATATTTTTCTAATATTTCAGAAATTGCATTGCAATGGTATCGGCATATCATTGCACTAACTGGAGAAATATAATGGATAGGAATAACTCTTAATTCTCCCAGCAATACTCATGAATTTATTATTCACCTTTAGTGATATTATTTTTTTGTTGTGTACAAAGAATGAAAATGCAAAAACTAAAGATTGAAAATAATGTTGAGAGTAATGAAGGAAAATTACAATTCATTAGCGGTTTCTGATACTTTGTGAATTGCTGAAAGTATCTCCTTCAACACTCCCAACTTTTCTTTCTCAACCTCCAGTCTTTGTCTCTTCAAAGACAGTTTCTCTCTCTCTATCTCCAGCAATTCAAGTTGTGGATTTACTTGGAGCTTTCTTCCTCTCTTAGGATTTGCCTGTTGTTGCTGCTGTTGTTGCTGCTGTTGTTGTTGTTGCTGTTGTTGCTGCTGTTGGTGCTGCTGAAGTGGATGCTGCTGCTGTTGTTGCTGTCTTTGCTGCTGTTGCTGCTGGGGTTGTTGTTGCTCTTGTTGTTCATGTGGCTCATGCTGTTGTTGGTCTTGTTGCTGCAGGTGCCATTGGTCTTGTTGCTGTGCAATCTGCTGCTGCAGCTTAGCTTGTGGTTGCTGGGTGTGTGGCCGATGTTGCTGTTGCTGTTCATGATGAAGTTGTTCTTCTTGCTCCTGCTGTTGTGTATTTGCCAACTGGACATTGAAAAGATAATAAACATTTCAATATTATACTTTTGAATTGCATATACTTATGGATTAATTGCAATGCTTTTGGTAAATTAACCATTTTGACATTGTTGATTATAATGTATGCACTTGTGATTAGCAACAATGTCAATCAAACTAGCAGTATCTGTACTGCCAAAAAATATACAAATTTATCAATGTTCATTTCCTCTGGAAACATATTGGTCTGAGTTATGATATTATGTGAGTGGTACTGTAATAATCACAGCTGTTGTTGTCATTACCAATAAATGAAGTTTTTCATTATACTCATTATATCATTCTGCTTCATGCATATGTATCATTAAAATGATACTTTCAAACAAATCTGTTTTAAAGCATACAGTGTATGTGTCATTTTGTCAGCTTTTCCAGTTATTGATTTTGGATGCTTGATTGTTGCAATTTTTTAATTCAGGTAACTGCATGAGGTGAAGCTTTCATGGGTAATAAAAGAAAAAAATTAACTTAGGCACCTTATAAAAAGTCTGAGCCTATCAATTGAGCATCCTCATGAACCGGGAGGTCATGGGCTTAATCCCTGGCCAAGTCATACCAAAGACTTACAAAAATGGGACCTTCTGCCTTCTAGCAAGGTGCTCGGCATATGAGAATGGAGAAGGGTAATAACATATTATGTTATGCAGGGCCTGCTGGAAGATCAGCTGAAAAATTGGAAGTGTTAATATTTTTTTATCTCACCAACGCAATTATGCTTCCAGCCTCTGACTCAAGAGCAAGGAATCCCGCCTGGCAGGGGTCTGGTAGACACTCTAGGACCATTTCATGCCTTTGGTGGAACCTCGGTCTTGGACCACCACCTGGAAAAAAATCAAGTTACATTGAAATTGTAATCACAATATGTTCATTTTTTCCAGTTCAAGATGATGGTATAAGCAATTAATATAGAACTACATGAATTCTTGACTGAGCAGTCAATAACTTGCCAAATAAGATACATATATATATCACATTCATGTTGATGTAGTCATTTACCCCGCAACACTGACCTTAGATTTTGGGACATGAAAAGTTTGTTGATTCCTTAAGTATACATCAACCTAGTATGGAGATAATCAAACAATTTTAATTAAATTTAAGAACAATCCATTTGCATAAATGTGCTCCTTGATCACTGACTCCCTGACCCCTAAATATAATGAGAGCGTGATCCATCCACATTGGACCTTCTCAGAGAGTTTCATGAAAATCCATTCTTCGGTTCTTGAGATATCGTGTTCACAATTTTGGATGGATGGACAGATGCATGGACGGTCAACCTCAAAACATTAACCCTCCGGGGCAGAGGGATAAAAACAGCAAGTACCTCATGACAAGGTTTTCACATTGGCTGGTGGACAAAGAGAAAAAAAAAAGAATTCTTAGGATACACCAATGACCAAATATTAGTTAATAGAATCAATGCCCAGATTACTGAAATCATGGTTATCAAATTATTACTGAGCATTCAGAAATGGCTAAGAATTAAGTGCTTTCATGAAACATGAAATACAGTAGATTCATGCCAACAAGACCAAAGTCCCACAAGATCAAAGGTGCGTTAGTCTGCAATATAAGGAATGAAATAATTTACCAAGGCTCTGACCGTGTTTAAAACATCGGAGGAAGGGCTGATATCAAAAAGAGATTTTTTGCATTATCATTATTTTTTTTTTTTTAACAGGGTGAATTCTGGAAAAATTAACGTTATATAACATTCCAAAATGTTCACCACTTGATGATGCGCTTCGTATTAGTTTCATGGGTGGGTAATTGCTTCCGTCATGTTGTTTTCAACTAATTTTGCAATGATGTTGGAAGAAAATGAGTTGCTATAGACATGTTAACATTTGAGAGATAATGAAAGCCCTTCTTACAAGAAGGAGTGTCACAAATTTTGAACATCACAACAATTTCCAGTAAGAAGGGGTGGAGATTATGACATACATTCACATGGACAAAAAGAGGCATGCAGAGATAGAAATTGAAAAACAAATCTGTGGGGTTAAATCTTTAATATTCAAACTTGGTTTTGTCACTCTTGTGGGCTTTAAATCTTGTTGACCTTTCATCTATTGGGTTTGGCCAATGGGAGAACCCTATGCAGTCGGGGAGCTGACATGTATTGATCTAAAAAACATCTAATGTAAGCTCCATTTCAAATATATACAACTCAAGCACATGCAATATTTTGTTCTTCACCTGTTCTTGACCGGTCATCCCGGTATTTCTTCGCCCGGGACACCATCTTGTGCCACAAGTCGCGCAGGTGTATGCCGGGGCATTTTTTGGAGTGGGTTAGAGGCAAGCCACAGCTCATGAGAGCTGTGGCTGCCTTATGCCAGGCATCCATTAGTCTTCCTTTGGTCTGAAATGAAAAAAATAGCAAAAATTACTGCCATGCAATACATAAATTTAACCATAGCATTTAAGAACTGAGGCCCCAACTCACAATATCAAATCATATTGCTTAAAAATTAAGAAATGCAAAGGAATCGCACAAATTATATGAACTTAGTGTCAATTTTGGATGCTAAGAACTTCATGGGAAGAACTGAAGACAGGTCTTCTATTCAAATGAAATAGCCATACATGTCCTAGGGCGTGCTTTACAAAGAGTTAAATTTGACTTAAATCGAACTCAAATTCCTAGTTGCGTGCTGTATATTGCGCATCTTCTCATTGGTCAGATCATGCTCTAGGGCCGCGCATGAGTGGGAAGTCTGTCAGTGAGATTACGAGTTAAATACTGGATGCGCACTGGCGCTTAAGCAGGGCTCTAAGTCAAATTTAACTCTGTGAAACAGCACCCAGTTTCATCAAAGAGTGAAGGTGGCGAACATTGTGAAAATTAATTTCTACTCTAGTATATTAAAAGAATGCAAGTGGGAAATGAAATATATGTAGTTACTACTACGTAGGTCATTTTCACTCATCTCTGCCATCTTGAAAGAACTTTCAGCAAAGAGTCATTATTCCCGCAGGGGTTCTTTTTTTCTTCTTTATTTAGAAAAGCATTGAAGCATGCATTGAAATATTTTCTCCATTCATTTAGAAAAGCACTGAATGAATAAATAATGGCACTTGAAATGTTTAGATGAATTGCAAAGTTTGGCTTCAACATTGTGAAATACTCACGTTAGGCTTGTCATTATTAGGGAACAAGTCCCGGTAATGGCTTCGAACGTAGGCGCAGATGGCTTGTACTTGGGAATCTGTGTAATTTATTCTGGGTCCATCCTGTTCCAAACCAAATTAAAAAAAAAAAATCAACTAAAAAGAATGTAGAGTAATCATTGGAATAGCACTGCAACACAAATTTGAAGTACTTAATTTCCATTATTGGGTAGGCCCCAGGTGAAGTTTAAAGAGAAACAAGTTGGTTAAAATTAAATGCAAAGAAACATTCCATGTACTGATAATTACCAATCACAAATTGCTATGGGCCCAGCATTACATCACATGAAGAGTTAATAAACACCCGAGATTTTTGACATCAAGGGTGGGATGTCAACTGCACTTGTAACCAGACGATGTCCAATAACACTGTCACACATAGTCCAACTAGAATTTCTTTATCTCTCACTCCTAGAAAACTGTCCAGATTTAATGTAGTCAGAGGATTTGATTGGACTAATGATTTGACAGCGTTGCATCCATTTGTGACGTCACCAAACAGCGCTTTTGTTTTGTTTTGTTTTGTTTTGTTTTTTGGTTTTTTTTTGGGGGGGGGGTAAATGCTCATACACATGTATGTTCGCGACTCAAATTTCATACTTGGATCCATGTTGGATGATGACGTCAAATCTAAATGAAAGGTTCAGTGAGCAGGGCCAGGGGTGACATTGAAAAAACCAGTGGCAGTGATCATGGTGACAGCAACATACCCCTCCATAATTAGGGATAATTAACAAGAGACCTGTCCAACCAATATTCAGTTTTGGGGGAAATTTGCAATACTTCTCTGGTAAGTATTTAACCTCAGCCTCAAAGACAAAACCAGGCTCAAGGCTGCAATGTAACATCTAACCACTACAAAAGTAAAAGACTCAATAGTCAAGGCTTGTGATCTAAGTTCACTCATAGAGCCAAACATACCTCAGACTGTGGCAAACATTCACCATTGCAGCAGTAAAAAACAGACAGAAAAATTGCCTTGAGGCTTAACAGTTAAGAATGATTTCTTTCCAAATATGCTAGGTCTAACGTTAGGCATGCTATAGCCGTACAGGCTCTTCACCTCTTGCTATTCCACAAATTTGGGGATTCAGAGTTGAAAATGAATTTTAAAAATTATTTTCCTCTCATGTTGGATTTTCTACCAAGCCCGAAGGCTGGGAATACACACAAAAGCTACTGAGGTTTTTCCACTGCGATGACTACGTGAACAGTTAGCCAGAAAAGCTAACAAAACTCACTGACAGTCACTCAAGACTCACAAAAATCAAGACACCAAAAGCAAAGCAAAATTTCAGATTTCAAATGGGCATAAGAAGAACATGTTATTCATGAAGAATTCCCGAGATATTGCGATCGCAAAATTCGATGTCGTATCGCACCACTCTGGACCTGGAATAGTTTTACAAAAATAACGAGACCTAACTTCGCGCACGCCAATTTTCAAGTGATTAATACAAAATAGAGATCCATATAAGGTAAGATAATTGCATTACTAGGAAGGCAAAATGCCTCTGAATAATGTGATACCACATTTTATTTGCAATTTTGATGAGATCGTCTCTCGAAAAGAGGAATTCTAGACCCTTGTCGACAAGTCCAGTTTTTGTCAGAACGAACGCAAAACGCCAAATTGGCTGATTTTTCATTCATAATTTCAAAACTCCTTCTCTAATTTCAAAAGAACATTACATTAACAGCGTAATTTTAGGGTGCTCTTTCCGTTGGTGCTACCCGTTTTTCACAATCTTTTCTAGTTTGTGAGATATGGCCCTGTGCGCGAGGTTTGGACCTGTAAGTTACTAACTTTAGGTCACTCTGCCATAACGTCATTAGAGTTAAGTCAGACTTTCTTTTTTTAATTTTTGAGTCTATTACCATTACACCTTCTTTGAATTCAGATCGGTTCATAAATGCCTGAATGATCACAAGACAAAAAACCAAGGTAATCAAGTTAAGAAAACTTTTAAAATGATCGCACTCACGTTCCTCCGTTATAATTAATAGTAGTGCAGACACAGAGAGGCATATGTGGGACTCAAGGATTTGTGTTGTATCTACCGTGATGTAAATGTAGATGAATGACATGATTTTTTTTTCCTTGAACCATTCAAATGTTTTGAAAAGCTCTACTTACTGATGTTTCCTCCAATTCTGCCATATTTATCTCTCTAATCTGCAGCTAGCTTCTCGTAGATGCAGCTTCAACGTCAGACTTAGCGGAGCAGACGTCAACGGGCTAGCCGCTAGAGAATTTTTGCGTTTTTATTTGGCGCTTTGGCGGTGGGCGTGGCCTAATTTGTCAGTAGGCTCGTCCATCACGATTGAAAAATAAAAGCCGTCTGACAAGTTGTCAGACGGCTTTGTGAAACGGTATTTCTGTCAGATCTGACAAGTTGTCAGACGATGACGTATTTGTCAGATCTGACATCTTGTCAGACGGCAAATGTTGATGAAACGCCCTCCAGAATGCACCTACAAACTCGATCCTAGATCAGTTGTATTTGGAGCCTGATCTGCGAAAATCTGCTCCACATCGTCTCCATTCGTACGATTGGAATGCTTTGAATATAAATAACATTAAAATGCACTACTAATAATACATCTTGCACTCGTAGCAACAGGAAAGCCGTCCTTAAACTCGAAGACGGGAGTCAGAAGGATAGAGTCAAACCTCAGCAAAAATACAAGCATTTATTATGAACACGACTCGAACAAAAAGGAAAGCGAACAATGTTGACACTCCGTACTATGAACGTGGCGCAGATGATCAGATAAGATTGAAGAGCGCCACCTAAACACCACCACCACTAATCACCAACCACAATCGTTTCAGACTAAGATTTTCAAATTGTAACCTCAAAATGAATGATGTCAGAATTTATAAGGAGTAAATCATTGTGACATACTACTCATAAAACAATGTTCTGAATTTTCAATTAGATTTTCACTTTTTTTTTCTTCAAAATTCGAAGCAACGAAATCTATGTGTAACACTA
>JAPZVO010002115.1:0-11062 GCA_029962745.1 Echinometra lucunter | reverse complement strand
TGATTCTCCTACGCCTACTTCCTGCATGAACTTTATGTGTCATTTTACCAGTTTTCAAGCTTTTGAATAAGTTGTTATTAATGATGATAATCATAATAGCAACAACATGATGATGATGATGATGATGATGATGATGATACTACTACTACTACTACTACTACTACTACTACTACTAATAATAATAATAATAATAATAATGATAATAATAATAATAATAATAATAATAATAATAATAATAACAATAATAATAATGATAAGAGTGATCACAGTAATAATGATAATAGAATCATTATTAATAATAATGATGATAAATTATATCCGGCCTTCGTCAATGACGTTCAAGGCGTAGCGTATATGTCGTTAAAATTCTCAATTTGAAACAAAAAACAAAGATCAAATCCACATCATGCTATTGATGTAGAGCTCAAACAATGACAATAAAGAAAGTCATGAAACATCGAAAACAATGAAATGATATAATAATCTTTAATATCGTTTATCTATAACTCAGCCTATAAAATTATAAAATTGTCCTCTTCTAAGCAATGACAGTGTCTATAGAAAATTTTATTTGGGTAAAAATTAATATGAAACAATACAATAGAGCCTTGGGCAAATTGATATATCAATAAAGTGAGAGACCTGGCTTGCTTTATTGTCTAGGTAATGGCAATGTGCTTCTTTCTGTCTGTATCAACTCGCTAAAGTATAATAGTCATTACAGCATAAGATTAAATTGTGGAGATAATTGCACGTAGAAATGCTCGCCACTTGGTCATTAGGTGGGCACTGACCAGTAAGGAAAGGAAAGAAAAAGTTGCCCTGACAAAGTGCTCAAATATTGCCTCCCAAAAGATCTATTCACATTTTTTAGGTACCTTTACAAAGGTTAAAATGCTCTCGTAATTATTAAACATACTAAAGAAGCTGCTAGGTTGCATGAGAAGCTCTAGAAAATGACGATGGATCTACATCGGCGGGGGGGGGGGGGGTCTCTTGTAAGTGCAATCTTTGAAGGAAAAAAAATCTGAGTATCTTGAATGAAAAGACACCCCGCACGTTTTTGTGATCCTTGATGGCCACATCTCAAATAGGAAGATTTTTTTTCTCTTATTTTATTGTCATTTATTTATTTTACTTCATTTTGAGGGGGTGGGGATTTTGTATTCTTGTCAGCATAGATGTAGCAACCTTGTTCGAAATTCCCTCCCATTTTCATTGCGCTAGTGAAGCCCCTCTTTTTGAAAAACCTCTTTCACTTGCTATGAATTGAATACTTATTACCTCTCTGCACGGCTGCAGGTCTTGTGAAAATCATGGCCAGTGCTTTGGAAAAGGGGAGGAGGGAGGGCATGGCTAGGACGGTTACAGTTCGTTATTCCGAAGGTTCGTTATTCCAAAGGTTCGTTTATTCCGAAGGTTTTGTTTTTCCGACGGATCGTTAGTCTGAAGATTCGTTATTCCGAAGGTTTGTTAGTCCGAAAATGAACAGGAGGTCGTGGGTTCGATACCAAGCCGAGTCATACCAAAGACTTAGAAAAATGGAACCTTCTGCCTTCTAGCCAGGCGCTCGGCATATAAGAATGGAGAAGGGTAATAATTACATTATGCAGGGCCCTCTGGAAGCTCAGCTGATAGCTGAAGTGGCTACCCTGGGTAAATAAGAGTTATTATCATTATATTATTATCACAATGGAGAAAAGAGAAACGAGAACGAACATAAAGCGAAAGAGGTGAGTTTGGTGGGGTGTATGATGATGCCTATACGCTTCCCACTTGGCCACTCCCCTCCAGCACAATGTTCCCACTGCCTACCTAATGTATGGACACGAGTTACATCTCTGGCTCTGAGTTGGCATATTAGCCCTCAAATAGAATTCAACAGCTCCTCAAATCTCGTCAAGTTTTGTAAGTTTCTTGACTGTCTGAACTTGCTGTCTTTCGTTCTCGATGCATTCGATTTGAAACTCGCGGCTACATGATCAGGTAAACTAAACTGCCCCTTGGAGTGATAGAGATCAGTTGATCCGCTAGAATCGGGAATCAGTGAATTGGCTAAACGTGTAAAACGGGGATCCTTCATCAAGTCTGCTCGATCTGATAGTTGCAAGGCGCGAGCGTTCATATTGGCGATTTTCTTTGCACGTCGTTTCTTATTTCGCGAAGTCGTCCGTGTTCTCAGGAGCGCGATCTGCGCCGCAACCGTCAGCGAGTTCGCGGATTGCTTCTTTGCTTTCTTGCTGCCGTCATCAGATGAGTCTGTACCGTCTCCTTTGCCAGCTTTGAGTCTCTTGGCGATGATGGAAGCAAAATGCTGCTTCTTCGTGCCACCTGGAGTGGTGCTTCTTTCTCCTTCTGCTCTTAAACTCTCGTTAAAATAAGGTTTCCTGGAACCGCCAGGGGTTGTGCTTCTCTCTCCCTCGGCCCTGAAACTCTCAACCAATATCGCCGGACTCTCAGGATTTGCAAAAGACTCGGACCTGATGAGCTCTACTAGAAACTTTCCGCGACTGGGAGGTTTTTGTTCGCCTTCCACAGGTTTTGTTCCATTCATTGCATTTGGAAGATCTGTGTCAGCAACAGAAGGCTCTTCCACCTTTTCGACACTTACTTTTGTATTTCCGTTACCACGCTCTGCTGCGCTCTCGATTTTAGGAGGAACTGGCGAAATCTGTCTCGATGGCGGTCTGCTCTCTGATGTTTCTCGAATCTCACCGAGTTTTTTGGACAGCAAGAGTTTACTGGGAGACATATTTTGACTGGGTGGACGTTTAGTCTCACCATTGGTATTAAAACTAACCGCAGGCACGTCATCTGATCCAACCTGACCAGTTCTTTCATCCTTGGCAGAAGTTGCTCGTGATTTCGGTGGGGACCCTTTCTGAGATTCCACTTCGTTTGCTTCTTGGATCCCCTCCAGAACTCGATTCGTTGCTTCCTCATCATTTATATTGCTGATGCAAGCTCTCATGTAAGGGCTGTTCAAGAACCGTTCGGTCTCCCCCACTGCGGAATCGTGCGACTTGTCTCTAGTGCAGCTCAAAGGACGCATGTATCCCGGGGATTTCTTGCCTCTGGACTCTGCTCTTTCATCATCTCTTGTAAAACTATGTTGCTGGAGTGCTCCCACTGGATAGATGTTTGGCAGATGCGGACGGTCAGTGTCTCCTGTTGTTGGAACCATTGGGGACCTGCTCCCATCGCGTCTTGTCAGGTTTCTTGGCCTGGTCAACCTTCTGTTATGATTGACGAACTCACGCTTCTTCTGCATCATCTGTCGCTTCGTCTGATCCTCATCCTCCAGCAACTTCTCGAACTTGCGGTTGAATCGTCTAACCTCGTAATCATTGGTCTCCCATGATACACTTCCCAACACGACTTTCCACAATATTCCTCGCCATATCTCAAGACCCTTCCTGCGGTCCATGAGGGATTTCTGGGACACCTCCTTTGTTTGTTCCTTATTGTTGTACTTGGACATCATCTCGGAGTCGATGTTGGTCGAGTTGGCTGATCCTCAGCCCCTACCTTCCCGATGCACGTCAGCTTCAGTTTTACGCGCGATGTCGATGGCGCCCTGTTTGTTGATGTGTCGAGGGGCCGGTGGATCACGGGGGTTCCTCAGGGATGAAGGCTTTTTCGTTTCCTGGGGTATCCCCATGATTCGCTCCATGCGAGACATGACTGCTACGGTAGTTGTATCTCAAATTAAAAACTTAGGCCATGTCAGGATCTTCTGCTGCTTTGTTAAAGTTTCTTCTTCTTCTTCTTCTTTTTCTTCTTCGTCTCTTCTCAGATTGGGATTTTCATGCACCATGTAGCACCGCTGTGTTCGTCCCGCTGGTGCTCTGAAAAGAAAAATAGGAAAATAGGAACAATATTTCATGATTATCATCTGGGGAAAAAAGAAAGAAAAATAATAATGAATAGATAAATAAAAAGAACTTAATATTGAGCAAATAAAGAAGTAAATAAATAAGAGAGAAAATGATTAAATAAGCAATAATTATACAAAAAAATAAAGTTATGAAAATAATTATGAAAACAAAAAAGAAAGACTGAAAGAAATGTTATAAATGAAGAAATGTGTACTTTTTTCACTGAAGTCTACACGGTGATAATGCTCTACAATTTTAATTTAAAGTAAAAACAAAAATGGGTCACTTCTTGATTTCGAAGTGTTTAATAACTCCCTTGAATAAAGCTAATATGTTTTCTTAAGATGATATATTCTATTGAGATTACGGCGAGAATTAAGGAGAACATATTATTCACATTTCGAAACTTGTAATTTGATCATTTTGAAAACGAGTCTCTATATTCGTCGAGATGTAACATTGCATTATGAAACGGATGATAGTATAAATTTCTCTTTATCAAGAAAACCAAAATCATTTTACTGTTCAGAATGGCTTTGATGCGGTTGCAAGATACCTTTCCTTCAGAATTGGAGAAAATTAAATAGAACTATGGAAATGATGAAAGACTTCGATGCATACGTAAGTGATACGCAATTAAATGATTAAGCAATGCGGTTCTCATAAGAGAACAGCAGACGGGTGAGAAATATGTCTAACATTACCCCCATTCCCCCCCCCCCCCCCCCCCCCCCCCCAACACCACCACACTTGCCAGGTAACCACAGCCTAATTACCTATAATGACAGTGTACAATAACACAATGAACCTTAATCATTTTAATGCGGAATAAAGGGCTAGGTCACGTTATAATTACCAGCCTAGCAAATATTTATTTTGTTCAATGCAAATATTTTACTTGTATCATACTAGTACAATGTCTTCCACTGAGCTGGTGTAAAGGGATTTCGTATTATTTATTGCATTTATTCTGCTTAGGAAAGCAAAATTGTGATTTCCATGTCCATTTTAACAATTAAATTTAATTTCTAGCATGGTGGTTCAACTGATAGAGCGTCTGCCTCGTGAACGGGAGGTCGTGGGTTCGATCCCGGCCGAGGCATACCAAAGACTTACAAAAATGGGACCTTCTGTCTTCTAGCCAGGCGCTAAGTTAATACATCTTTAAATCCTTATTTATCAGTTACTTATTAATGGTGCATTTCTTTTTGTACAAATGGAACTCATTCATACCTGATAAAATTTTCAGTCCATTGCTTATATACTTTTTAAAAAATCTAAGCCAGTTTGATTATGACTTTCTTCTGAATACCAAATTAGTCGTTTCAATCTTATATTTACAATATATCAAATTGCAAGATTTTGCAGAGGTAAGGGGGGGGGGAGTTACATAAACTGTTGTGACCATGCAACATTTATTTGCAGTGCTTGGAACATGATACCACATCCATTCATGTTCATCACTCATTCAAGGTGATGACCCTTGCGTCGCCCTTTGAGCCCGTGCTTATTTTCAGGACTAGCTTAAAAAAACCTCCCACACAAATTTCAAAGTCAACATACACCCCCTTAAAGTTATCTCGGGGACTTAGCACTTAGATTCGATTTTCTGTGTCTAAATTCCACCCAAGGCAACATTAACCGTCTTCCATGTAGTTACGAACATTCTAAACATGCCTGATATTAAATATGCCGTTTTATAGGCCCACATCTATTCTTTCACATGGAGACCTTCACCATTATGCCTAATGACCAAATAAATATCATTTCTTTGCTTTTATTTGTTTGCAGTTATATTTGTCGTTTAGATATGACTTACAAAGTTATGCAAACGATTAAACTGCTATTGCAACCCCAATTTTCGTCACTATCGCGATCACGACCCCATCATTACCATATTTTGGATCGGTTTATAACAATACGTAAAACTCACCGAATTGGTGGTGTTTGACATCACTTCGCAATTTATGCACTTTTGCCTGTGCCCTGCCACCCAATCCCAACTCATATCATACCACATGCTGCCATCATAGCTCCACATTATACTTGAAATATAAACATGATAAAGGGTGGCTGAAATACGTCAATGACATTCATTTATAGATATCTTGACCCCATTTAACATATCAAAAGACTAAGACTACCTATACGACACGTTGTAATCATGTAGGCTTATATACTTACCACGGAGATGATCCCAGATGAGAATTAGACCGAGGCCATGAAACAAGATTTTTTGTAGTCGAAGAATGTTGAATTTTGCTATAATCATACTTGAGCTGAACTTGTCCAACTTTATTTTCGACCCGCCTTCCCCAAATATCTATTATACCGTCTTCAGTATACCTCCAAACGAGCCACCTGCTGCAAATATTAATGCTTGGTTTTGATCGTGTTCACGTCAAATACGACAGTTATAATCTTGAACAGTAATAATACTGTATACTCGGCCCCACAGCGGTATCCCATCGCATTGTATTATTTGCCTATTGTTTGACAATTCTAGAGCGAGAAGGGGGACGGGTCGCAGTGAATAGTGTGGTTGTTAGGGGGAAAGCCAAAATCCATAACAACACGATCCAAGACTGAACTAATGCCCCTGCGATCAATGACTCGAAGGCTTATTTTATCACAACGCTCAGACTGAGGAATGGGTTTCCTTCAAAGCTACGGCTACTAAAAGATATGCATAAATTTAATTCATATATATATATATATAGAGGAGAGAGAGAGAGAGAGAGAGCGAGGAGAGAGAGAGAGAGAGAGAGAGAGAGACCTGAAAGAATTACATGCCTGGGGAGCGTTTCATGAAGAGTCTTGTCGGTGATTTTCACTGACTAATTTGCTCTTAGCCTAATCATATGGGGGGATTTTCAGTAGCTTATAACAGTTGTCAGTTGAAAATCACCGACAAAACTCTGCATGATGTTCAGTTGGAATAGGGTAGTGGACTCTAAATATCACCTGTTGGTTTCGAGTTCAAAACCTAGTCTGATATGCCTACACAAGTGCTCTTTGCAGAAGTATTATTCATCAAAAAATAAGTGCCTCGTATGGAAGCGATTAAAGTGCCATTCTGCTTGACGACGAGACATGATTACATGTACATATTTCATCTTATCAAGTTGACTTAGTATTCACATCTTGATGATTTTTTAATTTGATTGTTTATTCAATCTCATCTCATCTTGTTGACATGTAAAGACATTTACATTCAAGTCAGGTAGAATTGTATATTTTGTTTCTATTGAGTTCCCTTTTCGTTATTTCACTTAATCTTGCCGTTTGAAATTGCACTTATTCCAATTGATTTACAACTTTTAATTATCCGCTTGATATGTTGTTGGCTTTGTGATAATTCTGTCTGTCTGTCTTTAGTTTTGTAAAGTGCTTATTACTAATAATTTGTTTCATTTCAAACAAACTTGACTAAAAGGCCAAGGGAGCCGAAAGCTTGTTGTAAAAAACACCTAGCGCCTGCCTCATTCTGTTCTATCACGCCTTTTCACATATCCAATTCAACACGGTTTAACCCTACCGGCCGTAAATCCGTTTCGAGGAGTGGGGGAGGGAGGGGGCGGGACGATCGAAATCTTTTGCCGAAGTTTTACAGCCAACTCACACTCGATTATACACACACCCTTCACACCTACGCACACAAGTGAGCAAGAAGTTTCATTTTGTCATCAAAATGCACTAGCCTGAAAGGTATCTAAATGATATATTTGGTCACCTCACCACCCAGTACGATATTTTAACACTCGCTGGTCCATTGTTTGCTGCTTAAAACAACCCTGTTTCTAATATTATACGAGCGAGCGAAGCAAGAATAAAGGAAAACGCATGCCACTCTTTTGATGATAAATCCTTTCTCCATCAAAATACACCATAGGCCTAGATATCTAAATATATTCGGTCCCTTCCCCTGCCTTGCCAAATGATTCTTATCTAGATTTGTTATGCGAGTGAGTGCAGCGAGCGAGGAAATATATATAGCAAATACACAAGGTGATTTTAGTAGCATCCCCTTCACTATGGCGGGAGGGGAGGAGAGTATCCCTCCCACGGTTGGGACTTTCAATTACCCTCAGTAAAATCACACTTCAGAGGTTTCATGGGAATGGCTTATGTCGAAAGGGTGCATGAGCGGAGCGGGGAAGGCGCGGGGAGGGAACGGGATGGCCGCACCCTTTCGAGAGAAGCCCCCCCCCACCCCCGGTTGTCTCGAAAGGGTGGGTTGCGCGTGGGGAGTGAAATTAACGCACCCATTCGTGGAAACCGGGGGGGGGGGGGGGGGCTTGTCTCGAAAGGGTGTGTTGAGTAGTCTGATGTACTAGCCGTTTTGTTAATGTAAGTAAAAAAGAAAACGAGAATAGAATTCGTCATAGACTCGGACGAATTAGGTGGTCTGTCGGCATTCTTTAGGTTTCGACATGGATTGTGATAAATTCGCTGGGTAAGACTTTTGATAAAATTTTACGTCTCGATAGAGACCAACGTCATAGAACTTGGAGGTTTGATATCGCAGAATACTTAAAGATGATCCAAAGCTTGAATTCACCTTAACGAATCAGATTTTCTATAGGGTTATTATACATAAACTACTGTGCACTACTTTGTAATTGTCATAACGGGCCAAAATCGGCAGTTTATTTCATTGACTGTGACTGTATATGTAATTATATAGCTAAAGAGGATAGTAATATAACATGTAAAAATAAAGCAAACGGAAAAAAAAAAAATTGCCCCCTTCCCACCGGGACTCGAACCAGGGACCTTGAGCATGTGAGGCAAGTGCTTTGAAGGTATACCTGAAAACAGCTCATAGAGATAACACGTTGATTCAAAACGGAATTCTTATATCAGGTTTTCCAGTCAAAATTTCACATGTTTTCAACATTTGATTAAAAAACATATGAATGCCTAAGATAGAGAATTTTCTTAGCTGCAACATACTTAAAGATTGGCGAAAATCAAGCAGAAATAAGGAAGATGTTGATCAAAGAAGACAAGAATGTAGAATCAAGAATTACATAAAGGTCATGTCCCATAGAGAATACACGTAAAATTAGAAAAATTGACATTGTACCTTTAATCGAGAATTAGACCATGATGTCGTCATCAAAATGAGAGTAACAATGAATAAAATATTTGTTAGAGAATTGTCTCAGCTACAACATATCGAAATCTCAGCGAAAATGATGAATATAAGCGAGATAGTCTCGGTTATAAAGGTTAAAAAATCTGACGGTCACTATTGAAAAATGAATTTTGACTTCTACCTTGAGAATATGACGACGTTCCGACTGCTCGACCCCTCAATTTTTTTTCGTGAATTCAAATCTCCATTTCATAGGCTTTTCAGAAATGCAAAAACATTGGGGGGTCCCATGCTATTTAATGAGCTATGGCAGATTTCAAAAGGGCATGTTTTTGCTGTTTTTACGTTCTTTGCCCCATAGACGCGCGCACGGATTTTTGAACTTTGACGCGCGCGTGCGGCCTTATGAGGAGTTGAAATCGACTTTCAATTGTGTGAATGGTTAAGAAAAGTATTAGGATCGCAAATCAACGTGAAAAACGGTTTGTTTTTACGTTTTCTTTGGTGTGCGCGCGCAAATATGGCGCGCGCGGACGCGGACGCGCGCAAAATTTTTTGAAATGCCTTAAAATGGCCTGAAACGTGTGCAAATGGAAATGAGTCGATTCTGAGCATTTTTAATTTTATGCGCGCGCACCGACGCGCGGGAGCTACGCGTACCGCGCGCGGTCTAATGAATCGAATTATTCAGATTGATATGAATATTCATCATGCTAAGTATGAATGACAAATGACATTTCGTTAAGAAGATATGATCATTAAAATGATATTTTACAAAATGGCGCCTCTGGATGACACGTCCGATGATCTGATGAACTTGAAAATGAGTATTAGTAAAAAACCGAGATCTCATAAGGGCCTGATACTTCCATTGAAAATTTGACAGAAAATAGGACAGGGCCCGTTTCTGAGCTTTCGAGCTGCACACAAAACAAGTGAAGGGTACCAATTAAAGACGAATAATTAACCTAGAACTAGATTCGTCATAGACTCGTGACGAATTAGGGTGGTCTTGTCGACGTCTTTTAGGTTTTGACACAGGACAGTTGAGAAGAAAGTTCAATGGTAAAGACTATTTATCAATATTACGTCTGAATAGGGGACTAACATAAGAGAAATTGAACGTTTTGATATCGCAATATAATGAAAGGTTGAACAAATGGTTTATTTCACGTAACAGAATCAGATGTTCAATAGGTTGATACAATAAACTACTGTGCACTGCATTGCCATTGTCATAACGGGCCAAAATCAGCAGTTTATTCCATTGACTATGACTGTTATGTAATTATATAGTTAAAGAGGAGAGTAATATAACATGTAAAAAGAAAGCAAAAGGAAAAATTTTCCCACCTTCCCTCCGGGACTCGAACCAGGGACCTTGAGCATGTGAGGCAAGTGCTTTGAAAGTATACCTGAAAACAGCTCATAGAGGATAACACGTTGATTCAAAACGGAATTTCTAATCAGGTTTTCCAGTCAAAATTCACATGTATTCGACATTTGATTTAAAAAAAAATAAGAATGCCTAAGATAGAGAATTTTCTCAGCTGCAACATACTTAAAGATGGGCGAAAATCAAGCAGAAATAAGGAAGATGTTGATCAAAGAAGACGAGAATGTAGAATCAAGAATTACATAAAGGTCATGTCCCATAGAGGAATACACGTTAAAATGAAAAATTGGACATTGTACCTTTAATCGTGAATTTTGACCATGATAACGCATCCAAATCAGTAACAATGAATAAAATATTTGTAGAGAATTGTCTCAGCTACAACATATTGAAATCTCAGCGAAAATTGATGAATATTAAGCGAGATGGTCTCGGTTAAAGGTAAAAAAATATGACGTCATTATGGAAAAAATGAAAATTTTGACTTCAGCTGAGAATATGACGACGTTCCGACGCTCGACCCTCAAATTTTTTTCGTGAATTCAAATCTCCATTTCATAGGCTTTCAGAAAATGCAAAAAATTGGGGGGGTCTCCATGCTATTTAACGAGCTATGGCAGATTTCAAAAAGGGCATGTTTTTGCATGTTTTTACATTATTTGCCCCCATAGACGCGCGCACGGATTT
>JAPZVO010002114.1:0-11071 GCA_029962745.1 Echinometra lucunter | reverse complement strand
TGAATACAATGTTGCTGTCCTAATTCCCTTTTTCACGCCATCAAGAATTCCGAAGTCTATCAAATGCAGAAATAAGTCTGATAAGACAGGAATATCTGAGAGATCATTCAAGATTTCGTTTCTCCCTTATATCTGTTCCTGTCTTTCGTTCTCTGATTCTTTCTTTCTCAATCTCCCTCTAGCTCAGCACACACACACATCTTTCTCTTTTTAAGTCCCGGGAAACCCTGATTATATCTAACATGTCTAATGGAATGGTCAGTTCTTCCAAGGAGTTACCAGCAACTCCTTTCTTCTTTTGAATATTACTTATAAAATTTCTAAATTTGGTATGTGATTGTACCTGTGAATCGTCTGAATGAAACGCGCGCTATGATGAAGCCAGACATCAACAAACGTCACACTGCTTTTTCATTTAGCCTATTAGTTGCATTATCATTAGATAATTGAAGGACACTGATTCGCCGATGCTGCTGCGTCGGAATAAATTTATGCATGAATACATTAGCATATATTAATATAATGGTTGACCTCTAACTAATGCGCATGCTCAACGCTGAACTACGTGTGTGTTTCCTTTGCGTGGAAATCACATGCGGCCTCGGGGAGCAGCTTCCAAAATGAATTATTCATGGACTTCGGGAAGCGTTCAAATCGTGTTCAAATGTCCCCGACAAAATGGCGGAGATTACGGGGCCTGGTTGAGTGAATCAATTAGACAAACCAAATACGCGCTTATATCTTGTCTCCAAAATGCCTCATTCAGGTAATAATTATATAATATTGACTGGCATAGAATGAGATACCAACCTATATTGCCTGATCTGAATCCAATATTGCCCAAGCCGAAGGCGCGGGCAATATTGGATTCAGAGAGGGTGATATAGGTTGTATATCATTCAATGCAGTCAATATTATTATTATTATTATCTATACCCCACAGTAAAGTAATGGAAAATTCAATTTAAAAAAGAAATGTATTCGCGCATTGCATGTTGCGTATCTTTGTATTCGCGCACTGCATGGCTTGCGTTGCTTCTCACACCGGTTTAAACCGGATTTCGTGAATATTGCCCGCTGCTCAATTTACACGCAGTCAATGGGAAAACCCGGAAGAGAGAAAATATGATATGATATTGACCGCTGCCAAAGCAGAGAACGGAAAATATGGAAATAATTGCCACGGAAAAACGCCTCGTATAGATAATAATATGCGGTATTGCATGGTCTCTTCGCGTGCGCGCAATAAAACAAACATGTGCAATAAAGGGGTACCTTTAGCGCGGTAACATTCAGTCCGAGAATCGTTTAAAAGGGGTGTATTTCACCAGATATTTCCCAGATATCATACCAGTGTTATAATTGGATGAATATTAAGATTATGTAACGTGAGACCCTCACAAAATACTGGTTGCTGCCACCACAATAGTTTATAGAGTTATTGAGCTCTTGACCAACATAAAAATATTTGGCCATAAAATGATAATTTCTCCACAACCTAGAGCCTGATTTAAATAGCTAATTGATTTCCAATCATAAAACCCTATTCTGTTCCAACAACTAAATTTCTATAACAAGCCTCTTGATTGGCTCAACTGATGTACACTAAGTAATAGCGTCCTCTACTACTGCCAGAACCAAGGAAAACGTAGACGACTGCTCCTGACTTCTTCCTAGAAAAACTGTCATATTTTTATCTTTGCATCATTTTCATCATTTGAATAATAAGCATCATCAAAGTGAATTTCTGGTGAGTTTCAATATTCATTAATTGTAAGCTGTCATTCTCAGTTTAGTAAACAATCTTGCGTTTTACCCAGCAGTGTCTACAAAATCCATTCACCTCGTTTACAGTCCATTCATTCTATACACAATCTCATACCACAGGCTCCAGGCCTTCTCTACACACAGTGCTCGTTCATGCTCCAAGCACGATCAGCTGATTCAACAATAACAATCATTCACGGCTTCAATAATCAATTATACTAGGCTCTTTCTCAATCTCTAAATATTCAATATCAACTCCAACTCTTGGTCTCACTAGGTTAGCGTAGTTATTTCGAGCTCGATGACGAAATCCGTTTTCCTGCAATATACAAGAGTGGTCTTCATGGTCTTTTATATTCACTAACTAATAATTCTAATTCTAGCCACATCAACAATCAATCATCACTACTCAGTCAGTCATCAATTCCAATCTAAGACTTAATAACCTTGAACTATCAGTGACTAATCTCTATCACTTATCACTTTCTCAATTCTCACATGTGTGCATTGTTAAGAAACAACAATAAAACGAGTTCCTTCTAATCGATGTAAGTTCAACGGAACTTTAGTAACAATAAATCTTCAAATATTCACAATTCCTTCAATTTTTGGAACAATATACAACTTTGTCACAAACCTCCATAAATATTTAAATGCCTTGAGTATGATTACGAGCATGACCTTAAATAGCACGTACAACCTATGCAGATAAGTAATAGTTCCCAATATTAAGGAATTCAACCGCCAAACTAATGTATACATCCTTGTCCTTTTCCTAGCTCAATAAAATAATATCAGTAAGCTATTTTCTGTTCTGTAAGTAAGTTCCCTATTCTACCATCTACTTTATACTCCGTAGAGTCGTATTTAAGTCGATGAATTGTTTGAACTTGAGTTTGCATTCTACTAATCCACAACGGTTCTACGACCGATGGTTCTGATCTGTCGATCTAACTAAAATAAGCCATCCTCTTAATAACTGCCTGCAATTATTCCATAACTAGCCCCTGCTAAAATAACTCATTCCGAATACCAAACTTTCTTCTGAATACCACTTCCTATCAACCCCTCAACGGGCCTTGTTTACCAGCTTTACAGCGCCTACAAACTTCCAGTCACTTTGTCGGTGCGAAGATTGCATTTTTCTAGAATACCTTCATTCTATGTAACAAATAGCCTCGAAGGTCCGTAAACGCCTCCTACTTGTTATGGGTTCAAGTATAATTTATCTAGTTCCTTTCTAAGCATTAGAGTTTGTCGACTAACTCCAACCTCTTGCCTGCTGTCTGAGAATACATCTAAGTGTAAACAAGCCTTCAAGATCAATACTTCTTAATTCAGCTTTCCCTAAGAAATTGCTATGACGCTACACGAATCGTCATTCCTGCATCATCGTAACTATCTCTTCCAGCTCTTAAATCTAAGTATATGTATATTTCTTCTGAGCGTTATCAGCGTTCACCCCTACTTAACCTTTTGTTCATACTTCCTACAACTACAAGTCTACTACATTACGGTAATATTCCTCAGTCTATTTTGCAATATCTGTATATATCATCTTGATAATCTTTGTCTATTTTACAGGATTGTTTATTTGAACTATTTACAAGATTAATAGTCATTTAAGCTACATGTATTTACAAGATTTGATAATCGTTTTAATAACGACTATCCTACTGAGTAGCACACTTGACAATAATTAAGTCACACCCGATCTCAAAGTTATTGGAGTCATGGTGGTTAATTCTGTTTGAATTTACAAAAGATAAATAAAGTTATCAATTTAAAAGAATGAATTCATGTCTCAGAAATTATTTCTAAGAGTCTTAAAATTGTATCTAATTAAATAAATATTCCATTCAATGAATTTAAGAAAGATTACACCATTAATTCGATATACATGCTCACTACCCAAAAACAATGAATTTCTGCTAACCCCAATTATTTCACACATTCATGACAACCAAAGCAGAAAATGACAATAAAACTCCATAAAAAATCAATTAATACTTCACACAAGCAATAAATAATTCCACCATAGTTGTAGACTTGATAATTAATCTAAGTCTGTAGCAGAAATAAGTGGGAGAATTCATAATGCCGCCCAATTCTATACAAATGATATCTGAATAACTTGGGGTCAACCGTACAGAAGCAAAGCATACATAATGTTGGGTGCCAAAAGCCATCAACAACCAAACAACGGTGACGAAAATCCCAATTTGATTGCCAAAAATTAACTCTCTGAAGCCCTGAATGGAATCAGAATAAAAAGATGCTAATTGTACTCACGAGACTGTGTACGAGTTCAATCAGAAGGAATAACTGTACTGTATCTGTATCTCTAGAAAGTCTGTAAGCTGACTCTCTCTCTCTCTCTCTCTTCCTCCTCTTCTTCTTTATTCTCAGGAGGCTCAGAAAAGAATGACCCAATCTACGAAACTCACCCCTATTTATAGATTTTCAGCACCCCCAAATTTGCATATCGCAATTCTTTCTGTACAAAAGAGCTTACGCACAGAAACCCATAGACTATAACGTTAAACTGTAATGTACGCGCTGCGCATCCGCAATGGGCGATTACAAAATAAGCGCACAGGAACTTGTCCTGGAATAAAAGAAAATAATTAATTCCAAACAAGCATAAATAAACCACTAGCATTGATATCAGTAGAAACAACTTTCAAGGAAGTCATAGAAAAAGGTAAATTCCATCCTTGGCTTAGGCCAAACTCAATGCCCAAATTAATACCCAAATGACTTTACCCGGTCCAAATATAAAATCTTCTACTCAGAATTTCATGTGATGTACATGTGATCGTCACATGAACTTTCCGAGACAGTGCTCAATTCTCTATTCGATTCTCTGTACGTACGCACTAATAAATAAACATACGAGAAAGTTACCATTCTTCTCTCCGAGATTTAGGTCACAGTTCACAGCTGATAACTGCAATGCGCGTACTAGCAATCAAAAACATAAACAGACTCCTACATGTACACATGGTAGTAACAAAATTTTCAAAGGCATTTGGCCATATAAAACAATCGATTCAGCTCAATTTTCTCTTCTACACCCAAAGGGTTTTCATCACAATTATATGAAAAACTATATTCACTGTTGTATTGTGCATGTTGTATGCATGTACACCTGTAGCAGCTCATGTTAGCTGTGGTCTGTTTGTTAAATAATATTGCAGTTTAGATAGACTTGTAAATAAGGCTCATTTTGGTTTTTAATTCCGTTAGCGCAACCACCTATTCTTAGGACCTTTTATTCTCCTTCAGCTCCACGTGACTCTTTGTTGTTTCTCGCCACGCGCACGCGCGTGCCCATTTTTCTGGATGCGCGCATTCCTTTCTTTTGACATTTCTTTGACTGGCGGTGGTTGCGGTAGCGATGTACGTTCCTGGTGTGCTAAATCAACTTTTGGAGGTAATTTTATGCTTGTAATTCGTAGTAATCCATTTGTTTCTTTAAGAAATTGTATTAGATGGAGAGATTTTTTCCTTTCTTTTGACATTTCTTTGACTGGCGGTGGTTGCGGTAGCGATGTACGTTCCTGGTGTGCTAAATCAACTTTTGGAGGTAATTTTATGCTTGTAATTCGTAGTAATCCATTTGTTTCTTTAAGAAATTGTATTAGATGGAGAGATTTTTTAATTATTGTCCTTAGTCTTATTCTAGATTTCTGGCTAGCAATCACAGTCTTTTTATATGGATAGATTTTTGATGAATAACAAACACATTTTAGTCCTTCTCGGACATTTTTCCTTTCTGTATTGCTTGGCTGTGATTGGTCAGATATTTTTAGCTTTCTGATTGGTGCGTTTTACACCAATCTGATTGGACTAAAGTCTTGTTTGGTAGAAAATTTGGCGGATTGTTTGAAATGAACGACAGAAGTTGTAGAAGGAGCGTGAGGTCAACAAGGGCTAGCTCTGCTCTTAGTCTTAGCTCTGTTCATTAATTTTTCTTCGTCTTGGTAGCTTCGCTCAATGCACTGAGCCCGCTTGGCTATTTGAGAACAATATCATCAAACTTCGTTTCATGGATTTATTTCGCCAACCGTTTTGATCTATTTACTTCGAACTAGATCTAGAGTCTAGAGGTCTAGTTTCTTATTGAGCGATGGACTTGAATTTCGACTGCTCTTCTTCGTAATTGTTTTCTCATCATCAAACAATGTCTTATTCGTCATCATAGAGCTTTAGACTCTAGAGTTCCACGACTTCGGACATTATCTTATTCTTATTCGTCAACCTCACCGAATTGAACTTTATTCGATCAACGACATCGAAGTCGAACATTGTCATTATCTTCTTCGTCAGCCTCATCGTATTTAACTTTATTCGATCAACGACATCGAAGTCGAACATTGTCATTATCTTCCTCGTCAACCTCATCGTATTTAACTTTATTCGATCAACGACATCGAAGTCGAACATTGTCATTATCTTCTTCGTCAGCCTCATCGAATTTAACTTTATTCGATCAACGACATCGAAGTCGAACATTGTCATTATCTTCTTCTTCAGCCTCATCGAATTTAACTTTATTCGATCAACGACATCGAAGTCGAACATTGTCATTATCTTCTTCGTCAACCTCATCGAATTTAACTTTATTCGATCAACAACGTCGAAGTCGAACATTGTCATTATCTTCTTCGTCAATTAACCTCATCGAATTTTACTCTAGTCGATTACGACATCGAACACTGTCATCTTTTTCGTCAACCTCATCGTCGAACTTTAGTCGAAGTCGAACTTTGGCATCATCGTAATCGTCAACCTCGATCATCGAATCCTCGAGTTCTTCGTCATCTGTCTTCACACCAGACTTTCGTCTTTCTCAATTCGCTCTCCACGGTCTATTTCGCCTTAGTTTCGGACATTTAACTTTTGGACCAAACAATCGGATTTTTAATTCCTGGAATATTATTTCTTTTCCCTTGGCACAACTTATGTGAGTAATTCTAAAATAGCGGCGGTCTTTCGCTATAGAAATAGACCACTCTATTATTGTTCTTGTATTTCTTGATAGGTAACTAGCGGCGGTCTTTCGCTATAGAAATAGACCATCTTAGCCTATTAATTTCATGATTGTAAAAAATACAATTTACTTGATCTAGATTGGATCTAGAATCTACTGCGATCACAATTTGATGTGTTGATAGTCTCCTTGAAATTATTAATAAAATAACGAGATCCTGAGAAGAGGACTTTATACCTTGTAGTTCGCTTTTGTTTTATTTCGTTTTGGCTATTTTTTTTGTATCCCCTTTTTTAAATCATAGACATCCCATACAATTTATTTATTTTTAGTAACATGTCCTGACCCCCTCAGTGGTAGCTCGTTAAACACCTATAAAGAGGGGCAATGTTCATTCCATCTTAACTTGTCAAAGGGGACCGTGTGAAATTATATTTTAGATATGGTTGTAAGAAGATGATACCTAAAGGTTGTATTGACCTTGAAATGTTCAAGTTTAAAGGGAGTCGCCCCCAGTGAAGGCCGCACGCCTGTAAATAGATCCGGCCATTTTCAGAGATTCCTCCAACCTTTTCCAAAGATGATATCATAGTTGAACAAATATTCATACAAAATCAGAGATACATAGTGGAACATTGTGTTTCATATGTGCATAGATAGGGATAATTACTGTTTTAGGTCAGTGCCATGAGAGAGCAGCACTTAGTCCCAGGTGGATTTTAAGGGGACTTTATTACTCTTAAAGACAAAAGTTCCAATGGTGTCATTATAGACATTTTTTCATGAAATATTCAAATTCGTTTTTAACATAGGGGCCTAAGGGGAAATATTTACAGGCGTGCGACCTAAACCGTGTATTGGGATATATGAGAAGCCTACACAAGGATTGATACTGTGTGCACCTTCGGTAAAGTGAATTGCCTTTTTGCCAACCCCCCCCCCCCTCTTCTCTGTATTCCCCCCCCCCCATCTTTCTCTCTTTCTCTCCCTTCTGTTTTGTCCCTCTTCTTCTTTCTCTCTCTCTCTCTCTTCCCTAATATGTTATGAAATACAGGATTGGTATGGGGGGTTCTTTTATTGAATGTTTTCTCTGTAATCTAGTTTCTAATTTCGATTCTAAGCAACACTTGTAAATGAATGAACTAATCTGAAACTCATTTTCAACTGTGCAGTGGTAATGGATATCATACCAGTGTTATGATTGGATGAATATTAGGATTATATGAAACAATAATATTCTCTGTTGTATTGTGCATGCTCTATGCATGTACACCTATGAAGAGGGGCAATTTTCATTCCATCTTAACTTGTCAAAGGGGACCGTGTGAAATTATATTTTAGATATGGTTGTAAGAAGATGATACCTAAAGGTTGTATTGACCTTGAAATTTTCAAGTTTAAAGGGAGTCGCCCGCACTGAAGGCCGCACGCCTGTAAAGAGATCTGGCCATTTTTAGAGATTCCTCCAACCCGTACGAAAGATGACATTATAGTTGAAAAAAATATTCATATAAAATCAGAGATACATAGTTGAACACTGTGTTTCATAATATAGAGAGGGATAATTACTTCCTTAGATCAGTCCCATGAGAGCACAGCACTTGCTCCCAGGTGGATTTTAAGGGGACTTTATTACTCTTAAAGACAAAAGTTTCAATGGTGTCATTATAGACACTTTTTTCATGAAATATTCAAATTCGTTTTTAACATAGGGGCCTAAGGGGAAATATTTACAGGCGTGCGACCTAAACCGTGTATTGGGATATATGAGAAGCCTACACGAGGACTGATATTGTGTGCACTTTTGGTAAGTTGAATTGCCTTTTTGCCGCCCCCCCCCCCATCTTTCTCTCTTCTTCTTTTTCTCTTTTGTTTTCTCCCTCTTTTTTCTTTCTCTCTCCCTCTCTTCCCTTGTATGTTATCAAATACAGGATTGGTTAGGGGGTTGATCTTTTATTGAATGTTTTCTCTGTAATCTAGTTTCTAATTTCGATTCTAAGCAACACCTGTAAATGAATGAACTAATCTAAAACTCGTATTCAACTGTGCAGTGGTAATGCATATCATACCAGTGTATAAGTGGATGAATATTAAGATTATATGAAACAATATATTCTCTGTTTGTATTGTGCATGCTCTATGCATGTACACATATCAAGAGGGGAAATGTTCGTTCCATCTCTTAACTTGTCAAAGAGGACCTGAAATTATATTTTAGATATGGTTGTAAGAAGATGATACCTAAAGGTTGTATTGACCTTGAAATTTTCAAGTTTAAAGGGAGTCGCCCCCAGTGAAGGCCGCACTCCTGTAAATAGATCCGGCCATTTTCAGAGATTCCTCTAACCTTTTCCAAAGATGATATCATAGTTGAACAAATATTCATATAAAATCAGAGATACATAGTTGAACACTGTGTTTCATACGTGCATAGAGAGGGATAATTACTGCTTTAGATCAGTCCCATGAGAGAGCAGCACTTGGTCCCAGGTGGATTTTAAGGGGACTTTATTAGTGTGACAAAAAGCCTTACAACTATTGGAGCTTTGACCAAGTTTTTGTTAGTCTGAGATTCAGCCTGGTTTAAAATATTTTTAAAAGTTAAACATTTTAAAATTTATGCCCCTGTTTCATTTTTTGTAGGGAGCTCTCCACGTCTTCTGTGGAATGTAGAATTTCATGAAGCAGTTTGCTGATACACAAAGTTCTGAAGAGCGAGAGGGAGGCAAAAGAAAATCCAAGTCGTATGGCAGTGTGTCTTCCCCAGTCCATAAGCATACAACATTATCATCTGTGCCACCAAAATCCATCCCATGGCTCTTACAGCAGCACGCCCCTTCCCCAGAGCAGGAATTTGAGCAGATGATCTCAAATCAGACTGCAACAGAAGCATTTGTCTATAAGATGACATTATTTTTTTTTTCATTTCAGCATTCTGAGTTTTACCTTGGAGTTATAAGAAAGACTCTTTACAGTGGGACAATTTTACAACACCACAGTCTGAGCGAATCTATTATCTGTGAAATCATATTTCACGCCACTGTGTCACAAATTTGGGTACACGCCACGAGTTATACAGCCCCAAGTTATAAAACTCACGAGTCACACGGCCCAGGAGCTCGACATTAGGCAAATAAGACCCAATAGATCGACACTACGTGGGCCTGCTTGCCTAGTGTCGAGCATGTGGGCATACAGTGTCGAGCTCTTGGACCTATTTTACTTAAGTGTCTAGCTTGTGGACTCTGTGACTCTCGTACCTTTTTTCAATGTCTAGCTGACTTGTGGATGTCAAGTTTCTGTAAGATTCTAGAGTTTGATAATACTTGTATCAAACAAAAAGGACAGCTTTTGGATGTTTAGTCACCTGGTTGTTATTAGTAATTACAAAAAAAATTGACTTGTTGATGTCATGCAGGGGGTCACGAAAGCGGGGAATGGGGGTTGTGCTGCAGCCCCCTCACAATTATTCAAAAAGAAAAAAAAACCACCTTGTTTCTAAATTGTAAATTGCTCATTTTATAGGATTATAAAACTAGAAAGCCCCAAGATCTTCAGGAAGCCTACAGCCCCACTCCAAAAAACGTTCTGTGGCCCCTGTTTGTTTATTAAGAACAGGAACTCGAATCATAAATCAAATATGTTACTGATATCTAATTCAAGGACTACATATTTTTCAAGTTGCTGTTTTTTTTATCTGAACAATATATCCCCATAGTTTTTCATGACTTAATTCTTAATGTCTTGCTTCCCTTGAATTTCATGGAGATAATAAAAATGCAAAGTAAGACAAAGTCTTCAGATATTGCTCATTTGATATTGTATGACAGTCACTCGGGTACTGATCACCCATACATATATTCTTCCCCTATATGCTCTGACGTAATCTGCTCCACAATTGTTGTGCTTTGCTTTCCTAATTTGTTGTAATACCACATCTGTAAATTAGTTACTAGTCCTGTAATTGGTTAATTGTTCCTCATTTTTTCAGTTTGCTGAGAGGGACTTTCATTTCTGAATTAAATTTTCTGTCATAGAAAAACAAAATGATGTGCTTTTTTAGCATAACCATATGGCTTTTGCTTTCGATTGAGTTTTGGAAGGCACTGACGTACTGGAGGGGGGGGGGGGGGGGTTGGGGGGGTCGCCCCCCCCCGATAATTTCAACCATGGTTTATTTTCAATTTTATATTAGTGATATCATGCGAATTTCATTACTTCTCCCTAGACTCCCTTTCTACTGTTGAGTAACGCATTCACAATTTCCCAAATAGCATGCATAGCAAGGCAGAAAACACGCATAATATC